>OX377202.1:19526179-19580770 GCA_947396885.1 Heligmosomoides polygyrus polygyrus
CGAGCCCGCTAGGGTCCCCACAACCCAGCGTCGGTTGCGGGCTTCGCCCGCACCCGACTCTGGCCGGGCGGGCCACGCTAGGCTAGCCGGCTTCGCCGGCGTCGTGTGTGGTGAGCCATGTGGGGTCAGAAACCCAACCCCTAGCCGGCTTCGCCGGCGTCGTGTGTGGTGAGCCATGTGGGTCAGAAACCCAACCCAACCTCGAGCCCGCTAGGGTCCCACAACCCAGCGTCGGTTGCGGGCTTCGCCCGCACCCGACTCTGGCCGGGCGGGCCACGCTAGGCTAGCCGGCTTCGCCGGCGTCGTGTGTGGTGAGCCATGTGGGGTCAGAAACCCAACCCAACCTCGAGCCCGCTAGGGTCCCCACAACCCAGCGTCGGTTGCGGGCTTCGCCCGCACCCGACTCTGGCCGGGCGGGCCACGCTAGGCTAGCCGGCTTCGCCGGCGTCGTGTTTGGTGAGCCATGTGGGGTCAGAAACCCAACCCAACCTCAAGCCCGCTAGGGTCCCCACAACCCAGCGTCGGTTGCGGGCTTCGCCCGCACCCGACACTGGCCGGGCGGGCCACGCTAGGCTAGCCGGCTTCGCCGGCGTCGTGTGTGGTGAGCCATGTGGGGTCAGAAACCCAACCCAACCTCGAGCCCGCTAGGGTCCCCACAACCCAGCGTCGGTTGCGGGCTTCGCCCGCACCCGACTCTGGCCGGGCGGGCCACGCTAGGCTAGCCGGCTTCGCCGGCGTCGTGTGTGGTGAGCCATGTGGGGTCAGAAACATAACCCAACCTCGAGCCCGCTAGGGTCCCCACAACCCAGCGTCGGTTGCGGGCTTCGCCCGCACCCGACTCTGGCCGGGCGGGCCACGCTAGGCTAGCCGGCTTCGCCGGCGTCGTGTGTGGTGAGCCATGTGGGGTCAGAAACCCAACCCAACCTCGAGCCCGCTAGGGTCCCCACAACCCAGCGTCGGTTGCGGGCTTCGCCCGCACCCGACTCTGGCCGGGCGGGCCACGCTAGGCTAGCCGGTTTCGCCGGCGTCGTGTGTGGTGAGCCATGTGGGGTCAGAAACATAACCCAACCTCGAGCCCGCTAGGGTCCCCACAACCCAGCGTCGGTTGCGGGCTTCGCCCGCACCCGACTCTGGCCGGGCGGGCCACGCTAGGCTAGCCGGCTTCGCCGGCGTCGTGTGTGGTGAGCCATGTGGGGTCAGAAACCCAACCCAACCTCGAGCCCGCTAGGGTCCCCACAACCCAGCGTCGGTTGCGGGCTTCGCCCGCCACCCGACTCTGGCCGGGCGGGCCACGCTAGGCTAGCCGGCTTCGCCGGCGTCGTGTGTGGTGAGCCATGTGGGGTCAGAAACCCAACCCAACCTCGAGCCCGCTAGGGTCCCCACAACCCAGCGTCGGTTGCGGGCTTCGCCCGCACCCGACTCTGGCCGGGCGGGCCACGCTAGGCTAGCCGGTTTCGCCGGCGTCGTGTGTGGTGAGCCATGTGGGGTCAGAAACATAACCCAACCTCGAGCCCGCTAGGGTCCCCACAACCCAGCGTCGGTTGCGGGCTTCGCCCGCACCCGACTCTGGCCGGGCGGGCCACGCTAGGCTAGCCGGCTTCGCCGGCGTCGTGTGTGGTGAGCCATGTGGGGTCAGAAACCCAACCCCTAGCCGGCTTCGCCGGCGTCGTGTGTGGTGAGCCATGTGGGGTCAGAAACCCAACCCAACCTCGAGCCCGTTAGGGTCCCCACAACCCAGCGTCGGTTGCGGGCTTCGCCCGCACCCGACTCTGGCCGGGCGGGCCACGCTAGGCTAGCCGGCTTCGCCGGCGTCGTGTGTGGTGAGCCATGTGGGGTCAGAAACCCAACCCAACCTCGAGCCCGCTAGGGTCCCCACAACCCAGCGTCGGTTGCGGGCTTCGCCCGCACCCGACTCTGGCCGGGCGGGCCACGCTAGGCTAGCCGGCTTCGCCGGCGTCGTGTGTGGTGAGCCATGTGGGGTCAGAAACCCAACCCAACCTCGAGCCCGCTAGGGTCCCCACAACCCAGCGTCGGTTGCGGGCTTCGCCCGCACCCGACTCTGGTCGGGCGGGCCACGCTAGGCTAGCCGGCTTCGCCGGCGTCGTGTGTGGTGAGCCATGTGGGGTCAGAAACCCAACCCCTAGCCGGCTTCGTCGGCGTCGTGTGTGGTGAGCCATGTGGGGTCAGAAACCCAACCCAACCTCGAGCCCGCTAGGGTCCCCACAACCCAGCGTCGGTTGCGGGCTTCGCCCGCACCCGACTCTGGCCGGGCGGGCCACGCTAGGCTAGCCGGCTTCGCCGGCGTCGTGTGTGGTGAGCCATGTGGGGTCAGAAACCCAACCCAACCTCGAGCCCGCTAGGGTCCCCACAACCCAGCGTCGGTTGCGGGCTTCGCCCGCACCCGACTCTGGCCGGGCGGGCCACGCTAGGCTAGCCGGCTTCGCCGGCGTCGTGTGTGGTGAGCCATGTGGGGTCAGAAACCCAACCCAACCTCGAGCCCGCTAGGGTCCCCACAACTCAGCGTCGGTTGCGGGCTTCGCCCGCACCCGACTCTGGCCGGGCGGGCCACGCTAGGCTAGCCGGCTTCGCCGGCGTCGTGTGTGGTGAGCCATGTGGGGTCAGAAACCCAACCCAACCCCGAACCCGCTAGGGTCCCCACAACCCAGCGTCGGTTGCGGGCTTCGCCCGCACCCGACTCTGGCCGGGCGGGCCACGCTAGGCTAGCCGGTTTCGCCGGCGTCGTGTGTGGTGAGCCATGTGGGGTCAGAAACCCAACCCAACCTCGAGCCCGCTAGGGTCCCCACAACCCAGCGTCGGTTGCGGGCTTCGCCCGCACCCGACTCTGGCCGGGCGGGCCACGCTAGGCTAGCCGGCTTCGCCGGCGTCGTGTGTGGTGAGCCATGTGGGGTCAGAAACCCAACCCAACCTCGAGCCCGCTAGGGTCCCCACAACCCAGCGTCGGTTGCGGGCTTCGCCCGCACCCGACTCTGGCCGGGCGGGCCACGCTAGGCTAGCCGGCTTCGCCGGCGTCGTGTGTGGTGAGCCATGTGGGGTCAGAAACCCAACCCAACCTCGAGCCCGCTAGGGTCCCCACAACCCAGCGTCGGTTGCGGGCTTCGCCCGCACCCGACTCTGGCCGGGCGGGCCACGCTAGGCTAGCCGGCTTCGCCGGCGTCGTGTGTGGTGAGCCATGTGGGGTCAGAACCCAACCCAACCCCGAACCCGCTAGGGTCCCCACAACCCAGCGTCGGTTGCAGGCTTCGCCCGCACCCGACTCTGGCCGGGCGGGCCACGCTAGGCTAGCCGGCTTCGCCGGCGTCGTGTGTGGTGAGCCATGTGGGGTCAGAAACCCAACCCAACCTCGAGCCCGCTAGGGTCCCCACAACCCAGCGTCGGTTGCGGGCTTCGCCCGCACCCGACTCTGGCCGGGCGGGCCACGCTAGGCTAGCCGGTCTCGCCGGCGTCGTGTGTGGTGAGCCATGTGGGGTCAGAAACCCAACCCAACCTCGAGCCCGCTAGGGTCCCCACAACCCAGCGTCGGTTGCGGGCTTCGCCCGCGCCCGACTCTGGCCGGGCGGGCCACGCTAGGCTAGCCGGTTTCGCCGGCGTCGTGTGTGGTGAGCCATGTGGGGTCAGAAACATAACCCAACCTCGAGCCCGCTAGGGTCCCCACAACCCAGCGTCGGTTGCGGGCTTCGCCCGCACCCGACTCTGGCCGGGCGGGCCACGCTAGGCTAGCCGGCTTCGCCGGCGTCGTGTGTGGTGAGCCATGTGGGGTCAGAAACCCAACCCAACCCCGAACCCGCTAGGGTCCCCACAACCCAGCGTCGGTTGCGGGCTTCGCCCGCACCCGACTCTGGCCGGGCGGGCCACGCTAGGCTAGCCGGCTTCGCCGGCGTCGTGTGTGGTGAGCCATGTGGGGTCAGAAACCCAACCCAACCTCGAACCCGCTAGGGGTCCCCACAACCCAGCGTCGGTTGCGGGCTTCGCCCGCACCCGACTCTGGCCGGGCGGGCCACGCTAGGCTAGCCGGTTTCGCCGGCGTCGTGTGTGGTGAGCCATGTGGGGTCAGAAACCCAACCAACCTCGAGCCCGCTAGGGTCCCCACAACCCGCGTCGGTTGCGGGCTTCGCCCGCACCCGACTCTGGCCGGGCGGGCCACGCTAGGCTAGCCGGCTTCGCCGGCGTCGTGTGTGGTGAGCCATGTGGGGTCAGAAACCCAACCCAACCTCGAGCCCGCTAGGGTCCCCACAACCCAGCGTCGGTTGCGGGCTTCGCCCGCACCCGACTCTGGCCGGGCGGGCCACGCTAGGCTAGCCGGTCTCGCCGGCGTCGTGTGTGGTGAGCCATGTGGGGTCAGAAACCCAACCCAACCTCGAGCCCGCTAGGGTCCCCACAACCCAGCGTCGGTTGCGGGCTTCGCCCGCACCCGACTCTGGCCGGGCGGGCCACGCTAGGCTAGCCGGTTTCGCCGGCGTCGTGTGTGGTGAGCCATGTGGGGTCAGAAACATAACCCAACCTCGAGCCCGCTAGGGTCCCCACAACCCAGCGTCGGTTGCGGCTTCGCCCGCACCCGACTCTGGCCGGGCGGGCCACGCTAGGCTAGCCGGCTTCGCCGGCGTCGTGTGTGGTGAGCCATGTGGGGTCAGAACCCAACCCAACCCCGAACCCGCTAGGGTCCCCACAACCCAGCGTCGGTTGCGGGCTTCGCCCGCACCCGACTCTGGCCGGGCGGGCCACGCTAGGCTAGCCGGCTTCGCCGGCGTCGTGTGTGGTGAGCCATGTGGGGTCAGAAACCCAACCCAACCTCGAGCCCGCTAGGGTCCCCACAACCCGCGTCGGTTGCGGGCTTCGCCCGCACCCGACTCTGGCCGGGCGGGCCACGCTAGGCTAGCCGGTTTCGCCGGCGTCGTGTGTGGTGAGCCATGTGGGGTCAGAAACATAACCCAACCTCGAGCCCGCTAGGGTCCCCACAACCCAGCGTCGGTTGCGGGCTTCGCCCGCACCCGACTCTGGCCGGGCGGGCCACGCTAGGCTAGCCGGCGTCGTGTGTGGTGAGCCATGTGGGGTCTGAAACCCAACCCAACCTCGAGCCCGCTAGGGTCCCCACAACCCAGCGTCGGTTGCGGGCTTCGCCCGCACCCGACTCTGGCCGGGCGGGCCACGCTAGGCTAGCCGGCTTCGCCGGCGTCGTGTGTGGTGAGCCATGTGGGGTCAGAAACCCAACCCAACCTTGAGCCCGCTAGGGTCCCCACAACCCAGCGTCGGTTGCGGGCTTCGCCCGCACCCGACTCTGGCCGGGCGGGCCACGCTAGGCTAGCCGGTTTCGCCGGCGTCGTGTGTGGTGAGCCATGTGGGGTCAGAAACCCAACCCAACCTCGAGCCCGCTAGGGTCCCCACAACCCAGCGTCGATTGCGGGCTTCGCCCGCACCCGACTCTGGCCGGCGGGCCACGCTAGGCTAGCCGGCTTCGCCGGCGTCGTGTGTGGTGAGCCATGTGGGGTCAAAAACCCAACCCAACCTCGAGCCCGCTAGGGTCCCCACAACCCAGCGTCGGTTGCGGGCTTCGCCCGCCCCCGACTCTGGCCGGGCGGGCCACGCTAGGCTAGCCGGCTTCGCCGGCGTCGTGTGTGGTGAGCCATGTGGGGTCAGAAACCCAACCCAACCTCGAGCCCGCTAGGGTCCCCACAACCCAGCGTCGGTTGCGGGCTTCGCCCGCACCCGACTCTGGCCGGGCGGGCCACGCTAGGCTAGCCGGTTTCGCCGGCGTCGTGTGTGGTGAGCCATGTGGGGTCAGAAACCCAACCCAACCTCGAGCCCGCTAGGGTCCCCACAACCCAGCGTCGGTTGCGGGCTTCGCCCGCACCCGACTCTGGCCGGGCGGGCCACGCTAGGCTAGCCGGTTTCGCCGGCGTCGTGTGTGGTGAGCCATGTGGGGTCAGAAACATAACCCAACCTCGAGCCCGCTAGGGTCCCCACAACCCAGCGTCGGTTGCGGGCTTCGCCCGCACCCGACTCTGGCCGGGCGGGCCACGCTAGGCTAGCCGGCTTCGCCGGCGTCGTGTGTGGTGAGCCATGTGGGGTCAGAAACCCAACCCCTAGCCGGCTTCGTCGGCGTCGTGTGTGGTGAGCCATGTGGGGTCAGAAACCCAACCCAACCTCGAGCCCGCTAGGGTCCCCACAACCCAGCGTCGGTTGCGGGCTTCGCCCGCACCCGACTCTGGCCGGGCGGGCCACGCTAGGCTAGACGGCTTCGCCGGCGTCGTGTGTGGTGAGCCATGTGGGTCAGAAACCCAACCCAACCTCGAGCCCGCTAGGGTCCCCACAACCCAGCGTCGGTTGCGGGCTTCGCCCGCACCCGACTCTGGCCGGGCGGGCCACAGCTAGGCTAGCCGGCTTCGCCGGCGTCGTGTGTGGTGAGCCATGTGGGGTCAGAAACCCAACCCAACCTCGAGCCCGCTAGGGTCCCCACAACCCAGCGTCGGTTGCGGGCTTCGCCCGCACCCGACTCTGGCCGGGCGGGCCACGCTAGGCTAGCCGGCTTCGCCGGCGTCGTGTGTGGTGAGCCATGTGGGGTCAGAAACCCAACCCAACCTCGAGCCCGCTAGGGTCCCCACAACCCAGCGTCGGTTGCGGGCTTCGCCCGCACCCGACTCTGGCCGGGCGGGCCACGCTAGGCTAGCCGGCTTCGCCGGCGTCCTGTGTGGTGAGCCATGTGGGGTCAGAAACCCAACCCAACCTCGAGCCCAGCTAGGGTCCCCACAACCCAGCGTCGGTTGCGGGCTTCGCCCGCACCCGACTCTGGCCGGGCGGGCCACGCTAGGCTAGCCGGCTTCGCCGGCGTCGTGTGTGGTGAGCCATGTGGGGTCAGAAACCCAACCCAACCCCGAACCCGCTAGGGTCCCCACAACCCAGCGTCGGTTGCGGGCTTCGCCCGCACCCGACTCTGGCCGGGCGGGCCACGCTAGGCTAGCCGGTTTCGCCGGCGTCGTGTGTGGTGAGCCATGTGGGGTCAGAAACCCAACCCAACCTCGAGCCCGCTAGGGTCCCCACAACCCAGCGTCGGTTGCGGGCTTCGCCCGCACCCGACTCTGGCCGGGCGGGCCAC
This sequence comes from Heligmosomoides polygyrus polygyrus, assembly GCA_947396885.1. Lineage (NCBI taxonomy): Eukaryota > Metazoa > Nematoda > Chromadorea > Rhabditida > Heligmosomidae > Heligmosomoides > Heligmosomoides polygyrus. The sequence goes on from OX377202.1 coordinate 19,533,288, forward strand.
GCTAGGCTAGCCGGCTTCGCCGGCGTCGTGTGTGGTGAGCCATGTGGGGTCAGAAACCCAACCCAACCTCGAGCCCGCTAGGGTCCCCACAACCCAGCGTCGGTTGCGGCTTCGCCCGCACCCGACTCTGGCCGGGCGGGCCACGCTAGGCTAGCCGGCTTCGCCGGCGTCGTGTGTGGTGAGCCATGTGGGGTCAGAAACCCAACCCAACCTCGAGCCCGCTAGGTCCCCACAACCCAGCGTCGGTTGCGGGCTTCGCCCGCACCCGACTCTGGCCGGGCGGGCCACGCTAGGCTAGCCGGCTTCGCCGGCGTCGTGTGTGGTGAGCCATGTGGGGTCAGAAACCCAACCCAACCCCGAACCCGCTAGGGTCCCCACAACCCAGCGTCGGTTGCAGGCTTCGCCCGCACCCGACTCTGGCCGGGCGGGCCACGCTAGGCTAGCCGGCTTCGCCGGCGTCGTGTGTGGTGAGCCATGTGGGGTCAGAAACCCAACCCAACCTCGAGCCCGCTAGGGTCCCCACAACCCAGCGTCGGTTGCGGGCTTCGCCCGCACCCGACTCTGGCCGGGCGGGCCACGCTAGGCTAGCCGGTCTCGCCGGCGTCGTGTGTGGTGAGCCATGTGGGTTCAGAAACCCAACCCAACCTCGAGCCCGCTAGGGTCCCCACAACCCAGCGTCGGTTGCGGGCTTCGCCCGCACCCGACTCTGGCCGGGCGGGCCACGCTAGGCTAGCCGGTTTCGCCGGCGTCGTGTGTGGTGAGCCATGTGGGGTCAGAAACATAACCCAACCTCGAGCCCGCTAGTGTCCCCACAACCCAGCGTCGGTTGCGGGCTTCGCCCGCACCCGACTCTGGCCGGGCGGGCCACGCTAGGCTAGCCGGCTTCGCCGGCGTCGTGTGTGGTGAGCCATGTGGGGTCAGAAACCCAACCCAACCCCGAACCCGCTAGGGTCCCCACAACCCAGCGTCGGTTGCGGGCTTCGCCCGCACCCGACTCTGGCCGGGCGGGCCACGCTAGGCTAGCCGGCTTCGCCGGCGTCGTGTGTGGTGAGCCATGTGGGGTCAGAAACCCAACCCAACCTCGAGCCCGCTAGGGTCCCCACAACCCAGCGTCGGTTGCGGGCTTCGCCCGCACCCGACTCTGGCCGGGCGGGCCACGCTAGGGCTAGCCGGCTTCGCCGGCGTCGTGTGTGGTGAGCCATGTGGGGTCAGAAACCCAACCCAACCTCGAGCCCGCTAGGGTCCCCACAACCCAGCGTCGGTTGCGGGCTTCGCCCGCACCCGACTCTGGCCGGGCGGGCCACGCCAGGCTAGCCGGCTTCGCCGGCGTCGTGTGTGGTGAGCCATGTGGGGTCAGAAACCCAACCCAACCTCGAGCCCGCTAGGGTCCCCACAACCCAGCGTCGGTTGCGGGCTTCGCCCGCACCCGACTCTGGCCGGGCGGGCCACGCCAGGCTAGCCGGCTTCGCCGGCGTCGTGTGTGGTGAGCCATGTGGGGTCAGAAACCCAACCCAACCTCGAGCCCGCTAGGGTCCCCACAACCCAGCGTCGGTTGCGGGCTTCGCCCGCACCCGACTCTGGCCGGGCGGGCCACGCCAGGCTAGCCGGCTTCGCCGGCGTCGTGTGTGGTGAGCCATGTGGGGTCAGAAACCCAACCCAACCTCGAGCCCGCTAGGGTCCCCACAACCCAGCGTCGGTTGCGGGCTTCGCCCGCACCCGACTCTGGCCGGGCGGGCCACGCCAGGCTAGCCGGCTTCGCCGGCGTCGTGTGTGGTGAGCCATGTGGGGTCAGAAACCCAACCCAACCTCGAGCCCGCTAGGGTCCCCACAACCCAGCGTCGGTTGCGGGCTTCGCCCGCACCCGACTCTGGCCGGGCGGGCCACGCCAGGCTAGCCGGCTTCGCCGGCGTCGTGTGTGGTGAGCCATGTGGGGTCAGAAACCCAACCCAACCTCGAGCCCGCTAGGGTCCCCACAACCCAGCGTCGGTTGCGGGCTTCGCCCGCACCCGACTCTGGCCGGGCGGGCCACGCCAGGCTAGCCGGCTTCGCCGGCGTCGTGTGTGGTGAGCCATGTGGGGTCAGAAACCCAACCCAACCTCGAGCCCGCTAGGGTCCCCACAACCCAGCGTCGGTTGCGGGCTTCGCCCGCACCCGACTCTGGCCGGGCGGGCCACGCCAGGCTAGCCGGCTTCGCCGGCGTCGTGTGTGGTGAGCCATGTGGGGTCAGAAACCCAACCCAACCTCGAGCCCGCTAGGGTCCCCACAACCCAGCGTCGGTTGCGGGCTTCGCCCGCACCCGACTCTGGCCGGGCGGGCCACGCCAGGCTAGCCGGCTTCGCCGGCGTCGTGTGTGGTGAGCCATGTGGGGTCAGAAACCCAACCCAACCTCGAGCCCGCTAGGGTCCCCACAACCCAGCGTCGGTTGCGGGCTTCGCCCGCACCCGACTCTGGCCGGGCGGGCCACGCCAGGCTAGCCGGCTTCGCCGGCGTCGTGTGTGGTGAGCCATGTGGGGTCAGAAACCCAACCCAACCTCGAGCCCGCTAGGGTCCCCACAACCCAGCGTCGGTTGCGGGCTTCGCCCGCACCCGACTCTGGCCGGGCGGGCCACGCCAGGCTAGCCGGCTTCGCCGGCGTCGTGTGTGGTGAGCCATGTGGGGTCAGAAACCCAACCCAACCTCGAGCCCGCTAGGGTCCCCACAACCCAGCGTCGGTTGCGGGCTTCGCCCGCACCCGACTCTGGCCGGGCGGGCCACGCCAGGCTAGCCGGCTTCGCCGGCGTCGTGTGTGGTGAGCCATGTGGGGTCAGAAACCCAACCCAACCTCGAGCCCGCTAGGGTCCCCACAACCCAGCGTCGGTTGCGGGCTTCGCCCGCACCCGACTCTGGCCGGGCGGGCCACGCCAGGCTAGCCGGCTTCGCCGGCGTCGTGTGTGGTGAGCCATGTGGGGTCAGAAACCCAACCCAACCTCGAGCCCGCTAGGGTCCCCACAACCCAGCGTCGGTTGCGGGCTTCGCCCGCACCCGACTCTGGCCGGGCGGGCCACGCCAGGCTAGCCGGCTTCGCCGGCGTCGTGTGTGGTGAGCCATGTGGGGTCAGAAACCCAACCCAACCTCGAGCCCGCTAGGGTCCCCACAACCCAGCGTCGGTTGCGGGCTTCGCCCGCACCCGACTCTGGCCGGGCGGGCCACGCCAGGCTAGCCGGCTTCGCCGGCGTCGTGTGTGGTGAGCCATGTGGGGTCAGAAACCCAACCCAACCTCGAGCCCGCTAGGGTCCCCACAACCCAGCGTCGGTTGCGGGCTTCGCCCGCACCCGACTCTGGCCGGGCGGGCCACGCCAGGCTAGCCGGCTTCGCCGGCGTCGTGTGTGGTGAGCCATGTGGGGTCAGAAACCCAACCCAACCTCGAGCCCGCTAGGGTCCCCACAACCCAGCGTCGGTTGCGGGCTTCGCCCGCACCCGACTCTGGCCGGGCGGGCCACGCCAGGCTAGCCGGCTTCGCCGGCGTCGTGTGTGGTGAGCCATGTGGGGTCAGAAACCCAACCCAACCTCGAGCCCGCTAGGGTCCCCACAACCCAGCGTCGGTTGCGGGCTTCGCCCGCACCCGACTCTGGCCGGGCGGGCCACGCCAGGCTAGCCGGCTTCGCCGGCGTCGTGTGTGGTGAGCCATGTGGGGTCAGAAACCCAACCCAACCTCGAGCCCGCTAGGGTCCCCACAACCCAGCGTCGGTTGCGGGCTTCGCCCGCACCCGACTCTGGCCGGGCGGGCCACGCCAGGCTAGCCGGCTTCGCCGGCGTCGTGTGTGGTGAGCCATGTGGGGTCAGAAACCCAACCCAACCTCGAGCCCGCTAGGGTCCCCACAACCCAGCGTCGGTTGCGGGCTTCGCCCGCACCCGACTCTGGCCGGGCGGGCCACGCCAGGCTAGCCGGCTTCGCCGGCGTCGTGTGTGGTGAGCCATGTGGGGTCAGAAACCCAACCCAACCTCGAGCCCGCTAGGGTCCCCACAACCCAGCGTCGGTTGCGGGCTTCGCCCGCACCCGACTCTGGCCGGGCGGGCCACGCCAGGCTAGCCGGCTTCGCCGGCGTCGTGTGTGGTGAGCCATGTGGGGTCAGAAACCCAACCCAACCTCGAGCCCGCTAGGGTCCCCACAACCCAGCGTCGGTTGCGGGCTTCGCCCGCACCCGACTCTGGCCGGGCGGGCCACGCCAGGCTAGCCGGCTTCGCCGGCGTCGTGTGTGGTGAGCCATGTGGGGTCAGAAACCCAACCCAACCTCGAGCCCGCTAGGGTCCCCACAACCCAGCGTCGGTTGCGGGCTTCGCCCGCACCCGACTCTGGCCGGGCGGGCCACGCCAGGCTAGCCGGCTTCGCCGGCGTCGTGTGTGGTGAGCCATGTGGGGTCAGAAACCCAACCCAACCTCGAGCCCGCTAGGGTCCCCACAACCCAGCGTCGGTTGCGGGCTTCGCCCGCACCCGACTCTGGCCGGGCGGGCCACGCCAGGCTAGCCGGCTTTGCCGGCGTCGTGTGTGGTGAGCCATGTGGGGTCAGAAACCCAACCCAACCTCGAGCCCGCTAGGGTCCCCACAACCCAGCGTCGGTTGCGGGCTTCGCCCGCACCCGACTCTGGCCGGGCGGGCCACGCCAGGCTAGCCGGCTTCGCCGGCGTCGTGTGTGGTGAGCCATGTGGGGTCAGAAACCCAACCCAACCTCGAGCCCGCTAGGGTCCCCACAACCCAGCGTCGGTTGCGGGCTTCGCCCGCACCCGACTCTGGCCGGGCGGGCCACGCCAGGCTAGCCGGCTTCGCCGGCGTCGTGTGTGGTGAGCCATGTGGGGTCAGAAACCCAACCCAACCTCGAGCCCGCTAGGGTCCCCACAACCCAGCGTCGGTTGCGGGCTTCGCCCGCACCCGACTCTGGCCGGGCGGGCCACGCCAGGCTAGCCGGCTTCGCCGGCGTCGTGTGTGGTGAGCCATGTGGGGTCAGAAACCCAACCCAACCTCGAGCCCGCTAGGGTCCCCACAACCCAGCGTCGGTTGCGGGCTTCGCCCGCACCCGACTCTGGCCGGGCGGGCCACGCCAGACTAGCCGGCTTCGCCGGCGTCGTGTGTGGTGAGCCATGTGGGGTCAGAAACCCAACCCAACCTCGAGCCCGCTAGGGTCCCCACAACCCAGCGTCGGTTGCGGGCTTCGCCCGCACCCGACTCTGGCCGGGCGGGCCACGCCAGGCTAGCCGGCTTCGCCGGCGTCGTGTGTGGTGAGCCATGTGGGGTCAGAAACCCAACCCAACCTCGAGCCCGCTAGGGTCCCCACAACCCAGCGTCGGTTGCGGGCTTCGCCCGCACCCGACTCTGGCCGGGCGGGCCACGCCAGGCTAGCCGGCTTTGCCGGCGTCGTGTGTGGTGAGCCATGTGGGGTCAGAAACCCAACCCAACCTCGAGCCCGCTAGGGTCCCCACAACCCAGCGTCGGTTGCGGGCTTCGCCCGCACCCGACTCTGGCCGGGCGGGCCACGCCAGGCTAGCCGGCTTCGCCGGCGTCGTGTGTGGTGAGCCATGTGGGGTCAGAAACCCAACCCAACCTCGAGCCCGCTAGGGTCCCCACAACCCAGCGTCGGTTGCGGGCTTCGCCCGCACCCGACTCTGGCCGGGCGGGCCACGCCAGGCTAGCCGGCTTCGCCGGCGTCGTGTGTGGTGAGCCATGTGGGGTCAGAAACCCAACCCAACCTCGAGCCCGCTAGGGTCCCCACAACCCAGCGTCGGTTGCGGGCTTCGCCCGCACCCGACTCTGGCCGGGCGGGCCACGCCAGGCTAGCCGGCTTCGCCGGCGTCGTGTGTGGTGAGCCATGTGGGGTCAGAAACCCAACCCAACCTCGAGCCCGCTAGGGTCCCCACAACCCAGCGTCGGTTGCGGGCTTCGCCCGCACCCGACTCTGGCCGGGCGGGCCACGCCAGGCTAGCCGGCTTCGCCGGCGTCGTGTGTGGTGAGCCATGTGGGGTCAGAAACCCAACCGAACCTCGAGCCCGCTAGGGTCCCCACAACCCAGCGTCGGTTGCGGGCTTCGCCCGCACCCGACTCTGGCCGGGCGGGCCACGCCAGGCTAGCCGGCTTCGCCGGCGTCGTGTGTGGTGAGCCATGTGGGGTCAGAAACCCAACCCAACCTCGAGCCCGCTAGGGTCCCCACAACCCAGCGTCGGTTGCGGGCTTCGCCCGCACCCGACTCTGGCCGGGCGGGCCACGCCAGGCTAGCCGGCTTTGCCGGCGTCGTGTGTGGTGAGCCATGTGGGGTCAGAAACCCAACCCAACCTCGAGCCCGCTAGGGTCCCCACAACCCAGCGTCGGTTGCGGGCTTCGCCCGCACCCGACTCTGGCCGGGCGGGCCACGCCAGGCTAGCCGGCTTCGCCGGCGTCGTGTGTGGTGAGCCATGTGGGGTCAGAAACCCAACCCAACCTCGAGCCCGCTAGGGTCCCCACAACCCAGCGTCGGTTGCGGGCTTCGCCCGCACCCGACTCTGGCCGGGCGGGCCACGCCAGGCTAGCCGGCTTCGCCGGCGTCGTGTGTGGTGAGCCATGTGGGGTCAGAAACCCAACCCAACCTCGAGCCCGCTAGGGTCCCCACAACCCAGCGTCGGTTGCGGGCTTCGCCCGCACCCGACTCTGGCCGGGCGGGCCACGCCAGGCTAGCCGGCTTCGCCGGCGTCGTGTGTGGTGAGCCATGTGGGGTCAGAAACCCAACCCAACCTCGAGCCCGCTAGGGTCCCCACAACCCAGCGTCGGTTGCGGGCTTCGCCCGCACCCGACTCTGGCCGGGCGGGCCACGCCAGGCTAGCCGGCTTCGCCGGCGTCGTGTGTGGTGAGCCATGTGGGGTCAGAAACCCAACCCAACCTCGAGCCCGCTAGGGTCCCCACAACCCAGCGTCGGTTGCGGGCTTCGCCCGCACCCGACTCTGGCCGGGCGGGCCACGCCAGGCTAGCCGGCTTCGCCGGCGTCGTGTGTGGTGAGCCATGTGGGGTCAGAAACCCAACCCAACCTCGAGCCCGCTAGGGTCCCCACAACCCAGCGTCGGTTGCGGGCTTCGCCCGCACCCGACTCTGGCCGGGCGGGCCACGCCAGGCTAGCCGGCTTCGCCGGCGTCGTGTGTGGTGAGCCATGTGGGGTCAGAAACCCAACCCAACCTCGAGCCCGCTAGGGTCCCCACAACCCAGCGTCGGTTGCGGGCTTCGCCCGCACCCGACTCTGGCCGGGCGGGCCACGCCAGGCTAGCCGGCTTTGCCGGCGTCGTGTGTGGTGAGCCATGTGGGGTCAGAAACCCAACCCAACCTCGAGCCCGCTAGGGTCCCCACAACCCAGCGTCGGTTGCGGGCTTCGCCCGCACCCGACTCTGGCCGGGCGGGCCACGCCAGGCTAGCCGGCTTCGCCGGCGTCGTGTGTGGTGAGCCATGTGGGGTCAGAAACCCAACCCAACCTCGAGCCCGCTAGGGTCCCCACAACCCAGCGTCGGTTGCGGGCTTCGCCCGCACCCGACTCTGGCCGGGCGGGCCACGCCAGGCTAGCCGGCTTCGCCGGCGTCGTGTGTGGTGAGCCATGTGGGGTCAGAAAAACCCGGGGCGGTAAAAATAGTGGAGGGTTGCACCACACGGGAGAGCTGGGAAGGAACACTGAGGTGTGACCACTAGACACGTATTGGGAAGAGACCTCTTTCGAAATCACCCTGCGTCAGGCAGTCGATGGTAGTCGATGGTAAACAACAGTGGTGGTTGGGAAGAGACCTCTTTCGAAATCACGTTACGTCAGGCAGTCGATGGCAGTCGATGGTAAACAACATTGGTGGACAACTGTCAAGCGTCTTCGATTGGACAACTGGCAACCGCACCGCAAACTTGGGTGATGAAACCGGCTAGCTAGCCAGTGTACGAATTGCGGGTGGCTAACATCGGACAAAAAACCCTTCCTCTTTTATATATGGGGGGAGAGACCTCTTTCGAAATCACGTTACGTCAGGCAGTCGATGGCAGTCGATGGTAAACAACATTGGTGGACAACTGTCAAGCGTCTTCGATTGGACAACTGGCAACCGCACCGCAAACTTGGGTGATGAAACCGGCTAGCTAGCCAGTGTACGAATTGCGGGTGGCTAACATCGGACAAAAAACCCTTCCTCTTTTATATATGGGGGGATTTCTGTAGGTATGGGTGTGGAAGGATGTGGACTGATGTTGACTGATTTCGTACAAATTTCGCCCAGGGTGGGGGATTATTTGAATACTGATCACGAGTATACGTTGTTAGTATTATGGTGGAGTACGGTAGATTACGGTGGGTAGTAATTATGGCGGGGTCATAGTCATCGATTACGGTCATACTTCGCTTATGAGAAATATTTAAGCTGCTGGTCACGTTAAAAACGATAAAGGGCGACGTTGTTCAATCAGTCTTGAGATGCGCCACGCACTCCACTTCAGTGCGATATCGTCGAGGGAATTTGAATGCTACTCGGAATATACTCGCGCTGGCCGGCCATTAGATAACTTAGTGTTTTTTTTCATTCTCGGACAAGTCTGGCACCAATTCATCAGACCCATAGGGATGGAAGGTTTGGTTGGCTTGGGTAAGAAATCCTATTCAGGAACCTGGAGTGAGTCATAGGAGGCTTTCCGCCTCTACCGAAAGGCGATAGACAATACATCTTTATCTGCATATATAGGCAGAGAGCAATATAGATCAGATCGACGAAGGCGCAGTAGGGCGTGTGGAGAGGTGAAGGGAGACGAAGACGGTAGACGGCGGAAATCGGGTCGGGGTTCAGGATCGTAGCGACGGCACGCAGCCGTCCACTGGTCTTACGTCCATGCGATTGCGTCGTCCATGCAGCTCCTCCTATAAGTACAAGCGTTGGTTACGGTGGTACGAATGGAATGTACTAATAGGAGGTAGAAGCAGGAGATATACGGAGATATGCTAGCGCTACAGTAACCTAGCATGGGAAGCGATCTATCACTAAGTAAGATATACGAAGGAGGGACTACCGTATGCTACCTTACCACTAGGAAACGTGGGACCGTAATCTACCGTACTCCACCATAATGCTTACACCTTCTCCATCAAAAACACGATCGTCCCGGGTGTGCCCATTATACAACGATCCCGGGGGAAATGTGGGAAAACGGTGGCTACGAGTATATGGAAAACGAGGAAAGAAGGAAAAATGGGGGAGCACTCGAGTCACCTGGTGGCGTGGCGGCTGTTGCCAATGGTACCCCACGGGAAGCAACCGAACAGGGGACTTGACGATCGCGTCGCGAGCTCGGATCAGACGTTCCCAGTTCGGCAGGCGTGTGAGGGAAGGCTCGTGGCCTAGAATGCTAAGGCATGCTTGCTGCGTGTGATGGCCACGTTCGTCCGTCGAGGGTCGTCCAGGAACTCTGTACGATCGGACTCCAAGTGCGATCTTGTAGTGAGAAGGATCACTATGTCCTTCTCGCGACCCTGCACGGAGTCGACCGTGTAGGGGTCGATTCCCTGGTTCTGGGCGTAGCTCTCAATGTGCCGGTACTGCCTTTTGTGGGAGGTGATTACCACTATCGATTCTGGCCGGATAGCGGTACTAGGCAGCAGACGGATGGTGTCGCGGCATGCCTGAGCCTCCGAAGGGCTGTAGTGGAGACCCTGTGGCTGTGCGCTGAGAGTACCCAGCAACCTTCACGAACAGGAACGGTAGCTTGCGGTTGCGGCGCATCGTGTTGTCGAGGAACAGACGTCGGTTCGCTGCGGTCGTTCCACTGATCAGGGTGTTGTCGTAGAACAGCCGGTTTGGCATGGCGTTCAACTCAAATTTAGCCGGGGTGGACGTTCGGCTACAGCGGATGTGGGGGTTCCAGCTGATGTACGTCACCGATGTAGACAAGACGAGCGTGCGGAACACGAGTCGCGATGGGGACCATGGCGGGCTGTGGAATCTGCGAGGCTTCATCGCCAATAAATGTCGTGAACTCGGACAACAGTCCATTGAAGATTCATCCGCTGTCGGCGCCGTTAAGCAGAGCGGACGTCGTCGAGCAGATGATGGCGAGCGTCCGGACCTTAAACATGATGGCGATCACCTTCGCGGCGATCCGCGGAACCTCCTTCTCAGCAAGACTGTACTCCTCGCGCTCGTTCTGACTGCGGAAAAGCGTGTCGTCGTCGGGATGAAACAAGAGACGCTCGATCAGTTCCCGACCTCTGCTAAACGTCTTGCACAGTGCCATTTCCTCGGTAGTGAGATTGAAGATATAACTACGTTCAGCTTGAGTACTGCTTGCCTGAAAAGGTTCTCGAAAACACGCCACGCGGCGTTAGAGAATATCTAAGTCATTCAAAGAAAGATTTACTCCAAACGTTGGTAATTAAACCATTTTACGTACAGTGATATAAACCGACCGCGAACAATTAAGACTATAGCAAAATAATGCCAATATTTGATATGAAATTGAGGAGAGAACTTTCCCAATAGTTGAAAAGCTTGGCTATTTGAAACAATACAATAAGGCTGTAGAAGTAAAAAGGCAATTTGGAAGAAATTTGGGAAAGAAGAGGCTGCGAACCGCGCGCTTGAGAACAGCAACAAAGGGATTAATCGATCTGCATAAACAACCAAGGCATATACAAGCTAAGCATATGTTCCTAACATTACATAGAAGCATTCTACAAAATAATGCTACAAAACGGCCTTCTTAGCAAGGCGTGAAAATAAAGAATTTATTCAATAAAAAGATCTGTCGCGATCTCGATGAAACGCGATGGATCTCCGCCCACATGCCAACACGGCTTGGGCGGCAATATATATGGTCCCATGATGGCAGGCTGGGGGTCGCGCAATAGAGCAAGACCACCATAGGATTGACCGTTGTCACAACATGTGACGTGCCTGCGGACCCACCGTGAGAGCTATGATAAAAAGGGAAATATAGAGCAAAGGAAAAGGAAAGGATTAGTTTGAGAAACTTATATGTAATCGTAGTCTCATAAAATAAATAGCTTCATCTAAATCAATTGTTGTTGGTGTAGTAGTAAAAAAATAAGTAATTTAAAATCTTTTGTTGAACCACTAAAATCACGTGGAATCTTGGTGAAATTCCAAAAAGATCCTAAGGTGCGCCAAACTGCGTAGAAAGGGCAGTGATGAAGACAGCCCCGATCCAGCTGAAGATGAGAGAGAAGCGCCTGAGGTGGTATGGACACGTCCTCAGAAGACCAAAGGATCACCCCACAAGGTTGACCCTAGATTTCGAGGCACCCGGAAAGCGTCCGAGAGGAGCCCCAAAGAAAAGATGGAAGGGCGTCATCAAGAGAGATCTCACCGAAGTCGGCGCCACGGCAGATGACGCCCTTGATAGGATGAGGTGGCGACAGATCACAAGAACAGCGGACCCTGCGACTGCGCGGGACTAAACGCTCAGGAGAAGAAGAAGAAGATGTCGGTTCGTGATCACCTCTTGAATACATAAAAATAGATTAAAAATGTCGCAATTTTCATTAGGTAGTACACAGGCAAATTCTACTATATATCAACTTTATGGTTAGATAGAGAATGAGAGAATGGATCAACAAGCTCCTCGCCATTAGATTTCGTGCACGGCTGTTATGATTACTTGCTTGTGCGTGTTGCAATATATTACCTTTTCTACCGAATTAAGTTTATACGAAACAATAATTTGTAAAAAAAATTCATCTAAGCAGCATAGCATCATATAATATGACGAGTTGAAAGTAGCCTTCCATACTTGAGAGAAGCAGCTAAAAGAACGACGTGTACAAATTTGGAGCAAATGAACCGGTAAAAATCGAAAACGAGAAATGCTTGGTAAAGCAATCGCTCATGGTTGATGCCCAATATGTACCACGTCCTTGTTTTGTTTGATCAGGAGCAGCCGGAGAAGTGGCATGCCGCATCACGCCATGGCTGACCGTTGCGTGGAATGGTTTGCGCATAAACCATGACTGTTGCGGTGGGCCCAGCCATGGTCGAACCAATGCTATTTGAGACGGACTCACCGCTGCCCTGAACTCGGTTGGTAAACCCTGCAGACAAGACAGATACAGGAACTGCTCCTCGGCGTTCAGTCGCTACGAGTGGATAAATACCCATAAGGGCACGCTACCTGGAGCACGAGATCTCCGTTGTGGCAACAATCAATGATAGCGAGGCGTCCAGAACAAATGCGCGGCAGAGGTGCCTTCCTTGTTGGAAATTGAGAGCTGCATCGCTGAGGTAATTTCTGATGTCATGGAAGTGAAAATGTTTCCAATCCGCCATAAGCTAATGCGGAACGTGATCCCTGGCATGCCTTCGAGGAGGACCAGCTTCTTGGTTGATAAATACACTTAATCTGAAACAATGAAAACCAATGTACTCTTAGCTTATTGACGAGTCGCTGCCCGCCTTACTTTCTCTGTAAGAGATGTGGTGCCTCTGTTTATACTCGCACCCTGAACCAGCGCTCGGCACACTTAATCCGAAACAATAAAAGCCAATGTACTCTGAGCTTATTGACAAGTCCCTGCCCGCCTTATTTTCTCTATAAGAGATGTGGTGCCTCTGGTTATACTCGCATCCTGAACCAGCGCTCCGCAGAAACATGTCGTGAGACGAATCGGACCTTAATAGTTAAGTTTCTTTGGTGAGCCAAATGGACTAGATATGTATGTAGCGCTAAAGATCCCATACGGATCAGCAACAACACAGCCGCGTTCAAACAATTCATTAACATCATTCTGATAAAAAACGCCCAAGAAATAGTAGGAATAAACATACGAGAATTAAGAGTGTCAACTAGGAAAGGAAATCAGACCGAAGGAAACAGGGAAAGGCAGGGGCTTTTTCCTGCAGTGGTTTATGTTGGGCGTTCCGCCAGAGGAAGAACAGTTTCTCTGTCGTCGATCTTCCATCCAAAGTACGATCGTCAGGACCCGCTTGCCCTGCTGAAAAATTGACATTTACATTTATTATATGCATACGCATGTACAGTACAACTGCTCACAACACTACAGCAAAAAAAAAGGAAACGGATAAACTAAACACAACTATTAAAAAAAGAATGAGAAAATCATAGAGCGAAGAAAGAAAAAAAAATATTGGGCAACAAAACGAAGAAGGAAAAAAAAACAGAGAGCTTCATAGTTCCGCCTGCAGGTACCGATGGAAAATTGTTTTGAACTTACTAATATTGTTAGGCAGCTGGTTCTTCTTGATAATCTCAGAAAATTCCAGCGCACCACGACAGGAAAAGAATTGTCTCCTCAATGTGGTTCTGGGTCTACCTAAACTTAGCTTAAACCTGTTACCTCTGGTTTTCGACTTGAACAGGCTGTTAGATCTAATGGAAGCCTTCCCACACAAGATTTTATAGACGAGAAATAGATCATTTCTTTTCCTCCTAGTGACCAACGACTGCAATCCCAAAATCTTATTACGAACAACACTGTTAGGAACAGTACCATAACTAAAACCAAAGGACCTAAGAAAAACTTTTCTAGTGAAGCTATTCTGAACACGCTCTAACCTTGCTATGATCTCCCTCTTATAGGGACAATAAACACAAGCACCATACTCTAGCAAAGACCTAACAAAGACCTTGTAGGCCCTCGTTAGAAGCTTAGGATCCTCAGACAAGAGAGTTTAAAAAAAAAGAAACAGCCTTTGATCGGCTCGGGCAGCAATGCTTTTACAGTGCTCATCGAAACTAAGTGCATTGTTCAAAAAAAAACCTAGGTCTTTAATTGCATTTACTGTTTGAATTCTAGCTCCGTCCATAGAGTAGCTACAACTAGGGTTATCCTTGCCTAAGTGGAGTACCTTAGTTTTTTGAACAGAAAGAGGTAAGTCCAATGCTTTGGACCAGTCACTTATTATATCAATAGCATCCTGCAGACGATTGTCACTGATTGCTCTAAATCCATAGTATATTTTCAAGTGTTCGCAAAATTTTTACATCCTACTGAAGAAAGAGAGAGAAGCGACGGAATTTCAAAGGAATAAATATTAAAGAGTATAGGAGAAAGTACCCCACCTTGAGGGACACCGCTGGGCACATCAAGGCACCTGGAGAATGAATTATTAATGCGTACTTGAAAAGACCTTCCGTTGAGGAACTCTCTCTACCAACTAGTTATCAATGGATGAATGCCTATTCGATCGAATTTCAGGAGCAATTTCCTGTGATTAACTCTATCAAATGCCTTTTCAAAGTCGAAATAGACAACATCGACATTCTCACCCACATCCAGTGAGGATGTCCAATCATCCAATGCCTCAATCATCTGCGTCACAGTAAACCTCTCACTTCTAAAACCGTGCTGATGTGGGGACAAAATTCCTTTGTCTTCTAAATGCCTAACCAACACCTTTTTAATTATTTTCTCGAAGACCCTACAGAGTACTGATGTTATGCTGACCGGTCTATAATTCGCTGGATCGGAAAACGGAGGTTTCTTCCGAATAGGAGTCACCAATGAATGCTTCCATTTCACAGGAACTTCGGATCGAAATAGCATAAGATTGAACAAAAATTCTAGCGGGGTAGCAATATGACAAGCAACCCTTTTGATGAAATTAATAGGAATCCCGTCTGGAATTAGAAATGAGGAAGGAGGCCAATCGCTAATGACCTTTAGTATTTCCTCTCTGGAAAATGACACTGAGTCCTGCATCGATTCAAACTCGAAGTCATCCAGCGCAGGAGCGTACTCCTCTGAGTGGGAGTCTACTGCAAATGAGCGGTGGAAGAATTCTGCTAATAAACTGGCCTTGTCATAGTCCGAGTACACATACTCACCACTAGAGCTAAGCAGAGTACTGACTCCCTTTTTGGGGTTAAGCCTTGACGAAATGAATTTACACAGAGCATTTTTACGCCCCGACTCAATCATCTTTCTTTCCACGGAGATGTTATACTTATCCAGCCTTTTTCTGAAAAGTTGTGATTTACGGTTACAGCAATCCCAATCAATTGTCAAATTTGTCAGCTTAGCTTTGTGAAATGCCTTTAGCTTGGCATCAAATAAGTTGTTTAAATAAGATGGCAAATGGGCGACAGCAACATTGACTTTACGTAAAGGAACAAACAGTGAAATGGCATGACTAAGGATGAATATAAAAGTTTCGTACATATCATTAACATTAGAGGAACAACCAAAGGACCCAAAGCAATCCACATCATCCAGGCACCTTCCTATGTCCACATAGTTGGCTAGTTTGAAGTCTCTAATCCAAACAGTATCAGGGCTAACCGTAGGAACATTGAGCGCGAACAAAACGGAAGCGTGATCACTTGTGCCCAGCGGAGCGCTCAAGTTAACACGTTTAACTAAGTTTGTCTCATTGCAAAACAAAAGATCCAAAGCTTGCTTACCTCTGGTGTCAAAACCGACAAGTTGGTCATATTGATGCGCAACCATCACATCTAGGAAAGATGTAAATCCGTGGGCTAGAGGCCCGGACTGAGAGCTCCATTGATTGTTTGGGCAATTGAAGTCACCCAACAACAAGCAAGGAAATGCACAGGCCGTAAGGTCACTAACACACTTGCATAATTGAACATTGCTCTTGGATGAGCACCGTGGAGAACGATAAACACCGATGATACGAACTTGAAACTCACCTAACCGTACATTGCAAGCCGCCACTTGGTAAGAGTCATCAACGCTTTCACTAAATACCATATAGGGACAATGGTCTTTTCTTACAATCATCGCCACACCTCCACCTACTAGATCAACACGATCACATCTAAAGATCTCGTAGTATTGGTGGAGTTGACCCAACAAGATCTCACAGTCGATATCAGGTTTAAGCCAAGTCTCTGAAAGGACCACTATTGAGAGATCAAAGCGAACCATAGCATAAGCTAAAGCTTGCGCATTTTTAGATAGCGACCTAATATTCGTAAGAAGACCATTTACGGCCATCGATTTGCACCGAGGAACTAATTCGCGTTTGCCTGAGCATACAACACATCGTTATGTGAAGGAGAAGAAACAACCGAAACCTCGGTCAAGCTTAAAGGAGAACGCTCATGATGACCAGCGAACATTGAGCACGAGGCAGCTGGACAAGTAGGTGTCATACGAATGTCAGAGTGAAGTGATTCTGGAATGTGGGAGACAAACTCATCACTCCTAACATTGACAACAGAGATAGGATCAGAAGCAGAGCTGGGTACAGGAACAGACACTGACGGATGCATTAGACGACCACCTTGGCCATTGGGTTGAGACGAGGCATTGCGTTCAAAAATTTCGTCAAACTGACAAAGGCAGAGAGGGACGTATAAATGTGCCCCTGAGCGGGGACCTCCTGAGAGTATGGCAACGATTAAAAACAAGATCGCAAAAATAGGTAGACGGGAGTACAACTTTAATAATCCTAGGTCGATTAGGCAATTGTTTGCCCATTCTATAAACAGTTATAGGTCGACACGGTATACATAAATAGCAAAGGAGCCTATTGATACAAACGAAATCAAAACTAACACGCTCGAGTGAGGATGCACTTGTAGAGAAGTCAATAGCAGATGTAAGGTCATTTCTCTAGAACGCTCAATACCCACGCTCTCACACAGATCTGCTGACGCTCCGTGGTCAACAACAGCGACAGCCGTGCTCGGCACTGGTTATAAAAGAAGGATCAAGTTGAACCTAGGCGGCTTGTTTAACTCCTCCCGCTGATCCGCCTCTGGCGGTCGGCTCCCCTATGAAGCTGGCGGCGCTTTAGCCATTCGTTCTTACCAGGATACTATCTCAACGGTAGGTCGAAACGGCGCAAATGTTGTATATGGGCAGAACCGTCTCTCTCTGGGTAGTAACAAACTGCAGGTATCTCGACCCCAATACAACTCTGCGCAGAGTTAGGGGCGACGGAATTCGCCCGTTGGCGCCCTGTTGATTCACGTGCTCCACAGCTGACGGGGGCGCGCGGGATGAGGGCTCGTATCGCGGCCAAGCGCAGTGCACGGGTGGCGTAGTAGGGAAGAGCTTGGGCTTGTGGACGAGGGGTCTGGGGTTTGGATCCCGCAGAGTGCGCTTGTTTTGCACTTTTGCAAAATCCACGTTCATCATATAGGTAATCCACCTAGGCGTATTATAGTGTGTTATAGAGCATGTTCACATATAACATACCACTCATACCGTTAGCAAGGATGGTCCAAGCAGGGTTACCGATTTCGCTGAAACTTTGTCTAGGGAGGTAATTTGAGGTGCTGATCACGAATCTGATATCCGTTCCTCACAATTCGGCTGGATACAGGAAGGCACAGGATTACATTCTTGAAGTTTCTGCCGGTAACGGCAGGTTGAGACAGAATCGTGAAAAATCGGATGTCAGATTCGTGATCAGCACCCCAAATAACCCCTAGACAAAGTTTCAGCGAAAATTTTTTTTGACCGAAGTCTTGTGGAGGAGTCGGAACTTTTAACTAGTGCCACAAAATATCAATCGTTACATAACTACAGCTTCACACAAAATAGGCTTGAAATAAAGGACACACAGAAGTGAAGATTTTAGCTAATCTGTAGTTTGAAGCATATGTTACATGTAAACATGCACTATAACACACTATAGTACCCCTAGGTGGATTACCTATATGATAAACATGGATTTTGCTAAAGTGCAAAACAAACGCACTCTGCGGGATTCAAACCCCAGGCCCCTCTCCACGAGCCCAAGCTCTCCCCTACTACGCCACCTGTGCACTGCGATGAGTCGCGATACGAGCCCTCATCCCGCGCGCGCCCGTCAGCTGTGGAGCACGTGAATCAACAGGGCGCCAACAGGCGACTTCCGCCGCCTCTAACTCTGCGCAGAGTTGTATTGGGGTCGAGATACCTGCAGTTTGTTACTACCCAGAGAGAGGCGGTTCTGCCCATATACAACATTTGCGCTGTTCCGACCTACCGTTGAGATAGTATCCTGGTTAGACCTGCTTCATGCGATTCCTTCCCACCCTTCCTTACCATACATTTGCCCAATTGCCTTATCCTCTATTGTCCGATAAATAATGCTGATAAAATATTGTCGTCAAAGTATTTCTTGAAGCATTCAAAGGGACAAAAATCTATTGTATAGGAACGATTTCTGCTGGTCGGATACGGGTCCGATGGAGTGTTTAAACGGAAGTCATTACGACCGTCCTTAAAAGAAGCTTTTCCGTTACATGGAGGTCCCGGCTAGGGTTTTAGTTTAAAGAATGAAACCTTAATGAACGAACTCCTTCGAGTTTCTTGACTGCTCCCGATTGCGCTGAAGCTAATGTTCTTTCTGTCTATTCTCTAGCAGAACATGATGTGGCACTCTTTCCTCTTGTTATTGAATATAACCTTTTTTCTCTCTGTCCTTCGCATTACGCGAAGTTGAAGCGCAAAAGTTGCTCCCTCGCATGAGGTTGACCAGAATTCTAGACATCTAACATAAGAATCTGAGCAACAAATGAAGTCTCGGCCGAGCCGCACCACACCTCATGCAATAATTTTATTCTCTTGAATAATTTTGATGGTGTTGCATAGCGCTGTAAACATGGAAATGCACAGATATTTCCGTAGAAAATAATGCCACATCATATAGCAACTATAATTCATAAAATAAGGTTCTTTCTTCTTATTCCGCAGAAGAATTCATTCTAAAAAAAAGAAAGCTCATCAAGCATCCGCCGCAGTTTACAACGGACTTGTTGACTGTTAACCACAAACCACTCACTTCCGTGGAACCCATTACATAGTCCGAACACCGGCGGCTAATCTTTTCTTATCACACCCGTGCCACCTGACCGTTCCTTCCCCATTTATCAATCGCGCTGGCCCTCCACGCAAACAACTACCACGGCATCCTCCATCCCACGAAAATAACCATGCGTAGTTACATCCAGACTCATATCCCATCTCCCACGAGAACCTATGTAAACACCCCCTCCTCTCCTACTCTCCACCACCACTACCCTCCCGCTCATATACCTCTCATAGCAATTGTACTCCTACTACTCCATCTACTGCCACTTCACCGCTCCACTCCACTCACTCTACCCGCCGGATCATCAACTGTATTCAGAAGGACAGCGATCTCGACAACAACATCTTCAGGATTAAGGTCGGATTACATCAGGCTATTGGTTTTGAATAGAACCTCTCTACGTTTAAGGAGGAACCAGATCAAGGTTTCTTCATTTTAACTTGATTTTTTATAGTTTCAATCGATAAAATTTTACCTCCTAAAGAAGCCATGAATACTTAAGTAGCTATGAAACTGCTTAATACAAATGAAACTTTCACATCAACGAGGGTTTCAACATTTAGCTCATTAGCGACAAAGTAGAGATGCTGTAAAAACAAACAAATAATTTGTATATATCCATACGTAGTGAATAACTTCGAATTCTTGATTGCTTCCAAAGTGTTCGTTTACTATGAGGACTGCCGAAAATTTCAAAAGCCAAATTCTCAAAATCCCAAATAAAATTCGGCCGAAGCTAGCATCCTCATAAAATTTACTTTTCCTTTCTTCCTTGACTTTTCGAGTGCGACCTTTGCTAGCGTACACTGTGCCTTTGCCTTCCAAAAGGGATGATAGCCAATAATTTCTATCTATTAATAATAGCATTTCCTCATAATTCATAAATCAAAACATTTGGCTACGCTGCCAAAATCAGCCTCTCTATCAAAACAGCACCATTTGAAAGCTCGAAACGAAAGGAAAGTAATCGTAATGCACTGGTGGCCTACCGTCACTTTTCACCTATATATGTTCAACCAATGCTCTATTCGTACTGACTGAGAATCAGGAAATGGTTCCTATACATACTATTTGAATCGCATGCATCCGTAAAAAATAGACAAATAATTAAATTCGAATGTGAAAGGATTAACAACAACTTTGACTAACATCTGTCAAATATTTGCTGGATTTAAGAAATGCCACGCAATATGACTTGATGAAGTTTAGAATATAAAATGAAACAGTATTTTACTACTTTCTCAGTGTCACTGTTGATCTAGAATACTGTCTCAATTAACATTCTTAAAATCATGTAATAAGGGCATATAAGTGTAAATCCCTAAATGTGATGTAGACTACGACAAACAGTCATCTTTCAATCGAGCATAATCCAAGAACGTCTTACTTCTTGTGTAGTAGGCTGATACCTTATAGTATCATTAAAAAAACCATTACTCTGCACTACAAAAGAACTAAAACCAATACAAAAGTTCTAGTGTAAGACATCTTGACATCTCTATTGCTTTGAAATATTTTTTAATCCACCATACTCCGAAAGGTCACTTGTACTCCTTTCACCAAATTAGGGAAGATTCGAAGAAGGAGACAAAAGCTAACTTTTACTTATATTTGCGATTTAATCGAAATGTCAAAAACCTATGAGCACTATACGGTGACTTAGCCGAAGATAAAGGAGAACTGTATGATAAGAAAGAAAGCAATAAGCTGCTAGAAGCGTGTCCGCGTGCAATTAGTTAATTCTTGGGAGACGTCCTAAGGAAAGAAAGAATGCGCCAAACCATGGTAAAATTAAAACTCACTTCATATCGCATCCCGCTGATGGGAAATATTGGTGGAAATACGTTAAATTTTCTTCAAGATTTCCCCATTCCCATATATAATAGCCCCTCTATTTTGCCACCACCGCATTCACTGCTCGATAATTGAAAAGTCGACTAAAGCACGGAAAATGCCACCGTCAATCATCAGCGAGCAGTCGTTCATCCCTACCCTTCAATGTAGAACTATAAATATAAAAGAAAGTGAGGTGATGAATGTTGTAGTTGCCATTAAATAAAAATTCAAATCAGATAACAAATGAAAGCGAATACTAAAATATGTGATGTCAGTCTATAATCCACTGCCTCCCTCAACTTCGGTTGTGGCACCTAGTCTCATGAGAGATACAGGAGCATTATATTGTGCTCCGCAGCGACATTTTCGCCATTATTCATGTTCATCCAATAATTTCAGCATCAAAGAGTTACAAGCAGTCGACAATGAACCGCTTAAACTGTTCACTGCATCGCAGCACATCACGTCCACCGATGTCAGTGCACGACATCGAGAGATTGATGAAGACTGCATGTGCATGATGACAATGGAGCAGCACAACCAACACAAGCAAACTCGCCATGCTGCACGAGGTCGCTACCACTTCCCATCGCCGTGTAGAAGCTGTTATAAACTCCCTTCCCCAGACCCTTATGCTTTGTTTAGTCCCTGGGACAGGGACAATCGAATAGGGTAGGATGTAGAGAAGTCAATAGCAGACGTAAGGTCATTTCTCTAGAACGCTCAATACCCACGCTCTCACACAGATCTGCTGACGCTCCGTGGTCAACAACAGCGACAGCCGTGCTCGGCACTGGTTATAAAAGAAGGATCAAGTTGAACCTAGGCGGCTTGTTTAACTCCTCCCGCTGATCCGCCTCTGGCGGTCGGCTCCCATCTGAGTCTCGCGGCGCCCCAGCCGTTCGTCCCTGGGATTGCCTTAAGCGGTCCACCCGTTCAACAATGATCCCTCCGCTGCCCTATTATGCACCATGGCGTTGTCGAAATGTTCGTGCTGATAAAATGTGCATTTCATTGTGTTTTGTAATGTTTCCAAAGATCCTAAAATCCAAAGGAGACGGTGTCTCCTCTGAGTCGGGTAGGAATTCGGAGGTTATAAATGTAGGACTGAAGAGCGGTAGAATAATAAGGATCTTCCTTTTTTCTACCGTTACACACTGTTGGACTCAGGAACTCCAATTACAATTAACGAACGAGCCATTTCTTTAGATTCGCAACAATCAGTAGACACATTGACAGCATTGGAAGAATTGGAATGAAACGGATTAGAAGAAGATCGTTTCATACAATTCATAGGAGAAGAAGAGTCATGTGCGTGTATATCGTGTTTAGGAGCGGACGGAAGAGAGGAGGTGATTGGCTCGCCCCCCGCCGAAACATTACGGAGTCGAGTATTCTCCTCCCTAAGATATCTTAATTCAGAATACAGCTCCTCATTCTCAGAAGCCAAGGTGCCCAATCTGTCTTTGAAGTGGAGCAGAGATTCGACTATGGATTTTATGTAGACCGGAGCCTCTGAGTCATTGATCACATCATTGAGCGCCACCGAAAGTTTTGAGTCATAGTCGTCCGAAGTCGGTGAAGTAGCCTCGACAATCCTCGCTTGCGTCCTCTAAACTTAGGAACCGCAGACAGAAGACCAGACATGATCACCAATAATGCTTGACCTTATGAGGTGGCAAGTAATCGATCAACGCACGAAATGGGAAGCCCTTGCCACCAGACTTAAGACCTTGACGACGAGTAGCTTGACTGCAGACAATCTCACGCGCTGAACGGCGGGAAGGCAGCTCAAGCGCTGATCCAAGCGAGTCGTGCAGCTCAAACTTGGGTGATTAAGCCACTTAATCTGAAACAATGAAAACCAATGTACTCTTAGCTTATTGACGAGTCCCTGCCCGCCTTACTTTCTCTGTAAGAGATGTGGTGCCTCTGTTTATACTCGCACCCTGAACCAGCGCTCGGCACACTTAATCCGAAACAATAAAAGCCAATGTACTCTGAGCTTATTGACGAGTCCCTGCCCGCCTTATTTTCTCTATAAGAGATGTGGTGCCTCTGGTTATACTCGCATCCTGAACCAGCGCTCCGCAGAAACATGTCGTGAGACGAATCGGACCTTAATAGTTAAGTTTCTTTGGTGAGCCAAATGGACTAGATATGTATGTAGATCCCATACGGATCAGCAACAACACAGTCGCGTTCAAACAATTCATTAACATCATTCTGATAAAAAACGCCCAAGAAATAGTAGGAATAAACATACGAGAATTAAGAGTGTCAACTAGGTAAGGAAATCAGACCGAAGGAAACAGGGAAAGGCAGGGGCTTTTTCCTGCAGTGGTTTATGTTGGGCGTTCCGCCAGAGGAAGAACAGTTTCTCTGTCGTCGATCTTCCATCCAAAGTACGATCGTCAGGACCCGCTTGCCCTGCTGGAAAATGGGGTTCACCTCGCGGAGGTAGTTTCTGGTGTCACCTTGAGTTGATGTCGGCGATGTTTAGAAGGCATAAGCTGACGCCGAAAGCGATCCCTGACATGGCTTCGAAGTAGGCCTGTTCTTAGGGTAACGTACATTTTGCAAACCAACCAAGAAACTCAGCTTAATCACCGTTAACTCCCTCCATGTTTTTACTCTATAACAAGAGCGCTGCTTTGGGTATTGCCGTACCTAGTGCCTGCGCCTGGCATACACGTCTTGAAGGGAGTCTGCCCTTAATAGTAAAATATCTTTAACGACCCAAATGTACTGGATGTATTATTAATTACCACTATTTATACTACACATTATCATTTACTATAACGCTGCGGTCATCAAAAACAGTTGCGTACAACGAATTTATTAACACCGATGTGATTAAAACAAACAAACTCATGAGACGGAAACAAACGAGAATGAAGAACGCGAATAGAAAGAAATCGGGTTTAAGAAAACGGTCAAAAAGGGTAAGCGTGGCGGGTTTCTGTTGCAGTTGCACCAGTCGAGTGTTCGATCAGGAGAGCGATCCCGTCGTCGATACTCTCCCAAAAATTCCGGAGACAGTGCAATTCCGCGCAGTCCCGCGAAAGTCGTACTGCGGACCTTTCTGATTATCGTAATACCAAATAGTTCCCCTTTTCTCCACCGAGTCCACATCCTTTCAATAGTTTTTTGAGATCTAGTTACAATACGATCATGTCCCTTATGAGATCCACGAAGCCTCATCGCTTACGATTGAAGAAAGTGCGTCCCCTTCTCAAAATATTAATTGTTTGTGAATTGTATGTGTAAATGACTTTCAAATATGAAATGTGAATTTCATGTACAAAATTAAAATTATTTAGCCGAAGAACCATCAAAGCTTATGGAACCGTGGTACAGATCCAAAGTGGTACGGAAGGGCGGAAACAAAGCAGTCGCTTGAATCGCTAATCAAAATGGGAACTACTTGTATTGATCAAAATAACATTTGGTAAAGAAACAACCACTTATTTCACTGGAAAAATACGATACATAAACCACACAAAAATAAAACGAATTTATAAGTTGTTCGAGTATGTTATCTCTGGCTGCTCTGGCATAATTACTTATTAATTTGGATAATTTTAATTCCATCTCTTTTTTTCTAAAAGATGGAATTCAAGGGAAGAATAATATATATGGTATGGTAGTGCACAAAAATAGAATTGTGTTAGAGTGGATAACACAAGAAGATTATTAAATACTACAAGCTAAACAGAAAAGCTGCAAGGGTATTTAATGAAGAGAAAAACACTGTTTGGATATTAATTTATTGGAAAAAGCGAAAGTCGAAAAGCCAGTCTTTTCTCGAGTGGTCAAACAAAAGATTCCCTACCAAAGACATGAGAAAGGATTAGCCTAATCGTTGACCCTTTAAGGCTAAAAGAGGGGGACACACGGGTGATCCTTACCCTAACTGCCCGGTGCTCGTACCGCGAAAATTTGCTTTCGCACACTCTTTTGCTGGCGGCCAGTTCCTAAATAATAATCCAACCGACGGTTGCTTTAGTCCTACTTGAACTCCAATATTCCTTCTACTAGTCTCCTATTCCTTTATCACTGGTTTGCACCATCTACGCACTCTTACTGTAGTATTAGTTTTACAAGATTTATCCTTAGAAAACACAAGAATGCCTAAGAACCTATGAATGCCTACGATAAACCCACCAGCAGGATTTGTTTGTTTTTAGAAAACTCGGATCGTCTGTTGCTCTAGAGACATTCCAAGATAAGAATGTCTAAAGAAATGCGGTGAAAAGTAGAAAATAAGCGGCAACCAAAGTTTGCCGCTACATTCACTACAAAATGGTAAACCGACTAATATTTCTGTAGAAATTCGAAACCTCAAAGATTTTCAACAGACCAATAGTGTTTATCACAACAAACGTGGAGAAAGGAACTGTCGATGGAATTCCAGCAAGGCAGTCTTCGACAACGCCTACACTATGGTGTGAGATCAGCTGTCAAGAATACCAACGTTAGCTAATTTATTCACTAATGTGTTGCCTCATGCATAGCACATAGCATAGCGAGCATGCCACATATGTATAAGAGCTTTAGATTGGTGTCAGCCGTCTATCGCGGTCCACAGCTTCAACAAGGCACCGCAGGTGTTTAGCCGCGTACCACCAAACAAAAACTGTATTGTGTGGCGGCTGGATGTATTGGCAATAACAATAAGTTGTAAATAATTTGTGCAAAATAAAAAGAATCCAATAAGGTAACATCAAAGTTTACTCAATCCTGATGAAGCTTCAAAAATTTCTCTGGGGTGTGTTTCGAGAACATTACACTGCATTCCGGTATCAACTTGTCCTAACGTGGTCTCCAAGAAATTACCGAGAAGGAACAAAAACTGGTCAAAGTTCCTCAACGTCACAGGTCTTGGACTAGCTCGAAAATTGTTGACCAGACCCTCCTTCGCAATAGTTGTAGTTCTACGAGCAAACATTTGCACTGTCGCAATATTGCTAAGACAGAGGAATTCAGTACAGATACAATAGTGACATGTCCGCAGATTTGTCAACTCGACTTATCGTTAGGGCTAAATTAGGTATTAGGTTTGGCACGTTCACATTAGACATTGGATTCGACGCCTATTAGGATAAATCAAATTCCTCATTTTTTCAATCACGGTTGATAGGATTTTATGATTAACGACATTTTTGAAAAGATCCGGGATAATTTAGGGAACAGTACGTTAAAAAGGCTACATTTTCTTATGACCCAAATAAGTAATTTCTTCTTGAACCTCATATCGAATATCCGAATCGGGTAGGGTATCCGGTTTCTGGTCAAAGTCAATCATATGAATTACGCGAAAGTCCGGTCTGGCGAAGATCACCCTCATGTGAATCGTCCTAAAACCCGGACTTCACAAAAGCATCTTCGCACAATCCTTCCGGGATTCGAACAATTATGGATCCGAGTTATTCGAATAGGCGTCGGATCCAATGCCTGGACCACATTTGGCGGCTCCAGTACATTGCTCAACGCGAAGTCGCGGCGCTGGAAAGAGGACGTGCTCGGTGACACCTGGTTCGCCGGAGAGCAGGTCTGGTAAAAGTAGCAGCTTACATATCACATCGGTGACAATACAGTAGAGCAGCTAGGAACGCTTCAATATCAATGCCGAAGGGATGAGACACAATGGAGAACCTGTGGAGAAGACACCTTAAACATTACAGGTTCTCTTGCGCCGCCATTTCATCCTGTTGTCACCCTTATAGGATTATTCTCCACCTACTGAGTCAAATCTTATCTCGATCCCACCTACTCTCCGAATCCTCCTTTAGACTTTTCCTTTGTTCGTGTCCTAGTTCGACTATTTATACAATTTCCAAGTCTACGATAAACATATGCCCTTAGTGGTTTCTTTAAGAGATGAACAATTATGAAATCAGAGAGTGGAGTGAGGTATTCAAGTTTTCGCCCTATCCTCCCAATAGACACTTACAAGCCCTTCCTTGGCGACTTCTAGTTAATAGCCATCGCAATTCTTGCTTCGAATGGCCCTCACCAGGCCCTTCGCCGTTTCCCTTCACTCATTTAAAACAGATTGAGTCTCATTCCGCTCGCGTTTTGTTAGCAAACGCTCCCACTTCAATTCCTTCAACTGCTTTCCTTCCATCACGCCACCCGAAAAACGCGGTGGACAGTCGCCGACACATACATTTGCGCTCTAGCGCGTCCAGCAGCAGGACGCGGCTACCGTTCGCGTATGAGGTCCCTGTCGGACCGCTACAAATCGTTCAATTTCGTGCACCGTGCGCTAGGTCTGGGGGGGGGGGGGGGTGTCGTTGGAGTAATGTCTGCCCCCCCCCCCCAAATATGGCCTATCGCATACTTCTCTGGGCTCCCACGCGGACAGCCACGAATCGTGCGAGGACCCGCACTTGACAGCTCGTCGTAGACCGCCACGATCGTATTTAAAGATACAAAACGGGAGCGACAGCGGTCGCGCGCGGCGGCGCCTGGCGCGTTGCCAGCTCTGTCGGCCTGCCGCAATTCTCGCATTCTCGGACATTCGGGTTCGACGAGCCGAACAGTCTCCGCCCAGCCACGCCCCCTTCAACAGAATAGCAACAGCGGTTGCCAACAGAAACAGGTGTTGCTATTCTGTTGCAATAGAAACAATGTGTTGCTATTCTGTTGGAGGCTCGGAACGCATGTTGCTATCTAGGCGCAGTGACTAGCGTGCTCCAATCGGACACGCTCGCGCCGAAAAGAAGAAATTGGAGTTTAGCAACACACGGCTGTTTCTACTAAGGGCTCGTTTAGTGTGCGCGCGACGCGCGACGCATCCACGTGCAAAACATAGGGAATCAATACTTCGCCTCGCGAATTCGCGTCGCGGGCCGTTTAGTGGTGATCGCATCCGGCAGCGATGGGCGTCGAGTTTATTGCGTTGTGTGTTGCTGCGTCCCTTCCCGTCCCTAGGCACGCTTCACATCGCATCCACGTGGATTTTTTCGTTTCGTTTTTTAAACTTTTCATGTTTTGCGGGCGTCAGTCGTTTCTGTAGTTCGTTTCTGTGGTTTCGAGGTTAAATAAGATTTTTCAGGTAGTAGTTGGCGACGGTGGCCAACAGGGCGACCGAGGACGACAAGGCAGCCTTGTGAGTTGGCTTGGTTTTTCCATTTGGTTTTGCTTTCGTTTTGGTTAGTGTGTTTGTGCTTATTTCTCCCACCGGGTGGGGGGGGGGTTGCGTAGTTACAGGGTAATAAGTTATCTGGCCTAGTAGAAGCCGGGCACGGTTTTTACTAGGCCATATTACTTAGCCCTAAGCGCTTACATGGTCCTCACGTTGGTTAGAGTGTAAACGCATGAAGAATGGCTTGGACAACCCTCCCCAAGCTATTGTTTATGTGTTCAGCTAATTAGGGTGATGTGCTGAGGACTACATGCAGGGGATGAGCGAGGCAGATGTTAAGAGGTTTCGATATGGCGCAATGCAAGTTGGGGGGGGGAGAGGGTTACTGAGCTATGACAACCAATTTTTCTAGCCTTTTTCGATTACCAATTTTTCTTTCCCGGTTTACTACTTGAAATCCTATCTAGGGGTAGGTGTCTGCTATTAAGAATGCATTCCTGCTTTTGATGACGTCTCAAAATCCTCTGACATCTGCCTCGCTCATCACCTGCATGTAGATGTTACCATATCATCCTAATTTACTGAACACAGAGTGGGTTATTCGAATGGCCCTAAACGCTCGTATTACAGCCGCTGAGATTTTTTGGAAGTTTCTGAGCGAATTGTTATCCCCTCCATGTGCTGCGAACGTACTTTTTTGCTGTAGAATTGCTTTCCAGATTAAACAGTATTTTTCAGGTAGTGCTTGGCGACGGAGGACAAGAGGACGACCAGGCAGCCTTCTTTTGAGTTGGTTTTTGCTTTTGGGTTTTATTTTTGTTTTGCTTACTGTGTTTGGACCTGTGGGTTAGCCGTCCCAATACGGTGGCTTTTGGGCGATTTTTCGCTGGTTGGTCTTATTAATACTATTTCTAAGCGTTTTGAGCAGTTTAAAAAGGTTGTTAAGATATAAGACCCCTCCATAATGATTACTAGAAGTAGTGTCATTGTCATTTTGTCAATAAGCTGAGAACCCGTCGAACTGCGGATTTGCACTTTCCAAGCAAAGTGAAAGTAATGCTTCTAAGCCTATTTTCACTGGCTTGCCCCATTTCGTTCTTTGCTTTCCTTTTTCATTCTCTTTTTCTTAAACGAAAACCCAATTTTGTTAAAATCTATTGGGGTTGAACTACAGACACTACTTTTGGATGATGCCGCACACGTTTATAGAAGTCAGACATTGATGCAGTGTTCCTGCTTTTCGCTGTGCATGGTCTTCTTTCGGTTAGCTCAAACTGTGCGGTCAGATTTCGATTGGGTGTGTCGTATGGAAAGGAGAAATGAACTTTTACAATTGGGAATCTTAGCTACAGCAAATACTTTGAAGTCTGTGTTTAGTTCCTTCCATTTTAGTTTTATTTTTGTTGCAGCTGTATCTGTTGTTTTGCAGATTCCAAACCGCTGGCGGAGCCCGAACAGTATTTCAAAAAGCACTACAACATTCAATTGAAGTGCGTCATACAGTTTATGAATAGAAATCCTTCTGATCTTAAAAGTTGGGTGTGCGCTCTGTTTATTAAATTCGTGTCCTACCATTTTTGTAGCGACATTTTTGGGGAACCTTCAGTTCTAAATTCGATAATTTCGTTAGATCAAATATCAGTGCGGTTGCGTGAGCAAAATGTTGAACAAAAATGAGTAAAAAGTGAAAAATGAGTAAAAACTGTTAAATTTCTGAAATGGAGCAGCCATCCACACCTTACCTTCTTACTTCTTTTTGTTGTCATTTTTGATCATCTTCACTTTGTTATGATACTTCTTCTTTTAAACTTGTCCTTTGCCTTGCGTTCATTATCAACTTCGTCCTGTTATCTATTGTTATGTACTTGTATCGCTAGTAGTTTTGTTGTTGTCTCAGTGATTTTGCTATGTTTTTGTTGATCGGTTCTGATTGTGCTCTGCGCTCACTTCATATGTATAGAGGATCCTCATCACATTCTATGCTTTATTAAGCTCTATTCTCCCTGTATGTGTATGCTCCGTTAATTATGCTATACTATTGTTATTGTCAGTTCACTTGGCACAATTTGTAAATAATTTGTTACATTATAAATTTTGTAATTATAAATATTTCCTATAATCTTCTTTATCCTGCTCATATATATATATATATATATATATATATATATATATATATATATGTATATATGTGTATATATATGTATATATATACCGTCTAGCAACCGAGCAGCAACACAATAGCAACCGAACGGCAACACAGTAGCAACCAAACGTCAACACAGTAGCAACCGAGCGGCAACACAATAGCAACAGGAGCCGCCCCTCAGTTGACCGCCTTCTCCCCGATAGCAACAGCTGTTCCCCCCAATAGCAACTCGAGCCACCCGACCGCGTGGCTCGTGTTGCTGTTCGGTTCGGCTCGTCGAACCCGAATGTCCGAGTTGGATCACGTCAGTATGCTTCCTACTGGCATCTGGATTGTAGCAACGCATGAAAGGCAGGCGATCCACTTTAAAACAGAACAAGCCGTTAGTGATATGACTTAGCTGAGCAAAATGTCACACATCAAGGAAGTTAAACATTGTTTGTGCCATTCACTCGCTTCACTTCTGAAGGAACGTTGAACTCGAGATTATCGTGAAACTTATGTCCAAGACATACAGTGCATGGCCTAGAGTGGCATGCTATTAAGGCTAGTTAAGTATATTTAACAGAGCATTCAATTGAGGAAGATATGACATCGTGCTGGGTCGTGGCGCTCCTCCGCTGTCGAATCTGCTTAACATCATGTTGAAATCTGCAAAGTTACAACTCTCTACTCCCTCTACTCCATTACTGCGTTTAACTTCATGCGAAATTTGTCGTTATTAGTGATTTATGAAGCTACCTGCCACCCTCCTCGCTCGCCTCAGAGTTCTGTGCCAGTACCCCTCGATCACAGAACCTTGTATCACATTTAGGGTTCATTCTTCCTAGGGAAACGCCTTCCATTCGTTGAACCCCATCGATCCTTGGTATCCCGAGAGGGTGTGGATGATCTAACTTACCCGTTTTAAGCCACCTTTCCGGTGTACAGCAGGCACCAGCCCGCTTAATACCATAATTTCTTAAGTTTCATAGCCCTAAATCCGTTTACGTTCCCTTACCCTCCTCCTTTCCGCCTCGCTCGAAGCCTTTCCTTCCTGCGCAAGCGCATAAAATGCACGAGAGTTCAAAGAAGCAGTACAGGTGCCGTCACTGGCCTTTTCCTATCTGGAATCTGCCTCTCCGATGACTCAGCATGCCTGGGGGCGAGCTGCCCCGTAATCGGCCGACGGAGCTGGTAACGCGCCAGGCGCCGCCGCGCGCGACCGCTGTCGCTCCCGCTTTGTGTCTTTAAATACGATCGACCGCCACATACACGCTGAGCCTACAGCCTGCCGCGGTTCACTGTCTATGCGGGAGTGGTGTCCAAGGGAGTGTGCCATAGGCCTAGGACAAGCACTTGAAAGAAAGCAATTAAACGATCAAAATGGTTGATAAAACACAGTATGAAACATCTTAAATTAACACCAAGCAAATATTCTAAACTTCTATTAGAGAGAGCAACTGGTTATTATCAAAAGCTAGGAAGTTCAATGAGTATGTAGCATGTTGGAAACCATTCCCTTGAACTCCCTCTGGGTCAGCATCGCTTCATAATGCGCATTCAGGTTGCCTCTGCGACTCCCATGGAATAAGACAGAATAGAATGCATCGTGCATCCCGCAAAGAGGTCGATTAACGCCAACCTTATTACTAATTGTTGTTCTCCGATCTCTGTCCTACTTTATTTATTCTTATCTAGGTAGGTTTACTGTTGAAGACATACTGAATGTACAGAGATTCAGGCGCACTTCTTGGGTGACACAGAGCTAATGTGCTTGCTAGGGCGAAATCGTAGCTCATGGATAGAAAAGGTCCTGGAAGTTCTTTCGCTAGCTAATGCTTCATGTTTCTCAATATGTTTGTGGCTCGAAAGCGACTATTAGCTGATTGCTGATGCTAATCCAGCCTGATTCAGATCTTCTCATCCACAGATGGGGAGGGGAGTTCAGACCTGGGTGACCACATATTCAGCCTCAACTTCAGTGACCTTCAGTGGAGCGTGCACTTTCAAATAGCTACTGCCTCAGCTCATCATCGCTACCCCTACTAAAATATCATGCGAGACCTGCGTTGAGGAGGCATGGAGTGAAGACCGACGGCTGGCAAGACAGCACCAAGTTCACTGACTTCATCAAGTGAATAACACCGAGCATTGACCAAAGAAAACAAATGCTGGCCGATTTTGATCATGTACGTCAAGCATACTACTGCACTCAATCTTACAAAGACGATTTTCATATGAAACGGGCAGGTTTCTCATTTCACATTTTCGCTCAAAGGAACGAGAATATCTGAGTGCTCCACCTACCTGTTGCTCGATCACAAAGTCAACATGGCCACTGACGTAATGCCAGAGCTGGGCAGAAGGAAACAAGTGGCTTACGAAGCTAGGAAGCGTCGAAGAAGTCATGAAGAAGACGAAGAACTTTTGTATCCGTGCCCACCTATTCGATTCCACCGTTCTTCCTGCACTAATGTACGCCTCGGAGACCTGGGCTCTACGAAACCAGTGTAGTAGTCTAGCGGCTCAGTTTATTACCGTGAAGGAGAACTGCCCGTAGGCACGACCTCACAGTGCAAGTAAGGCACACAACACTTTTTTTTCTTATATAAATATGAACTCATGAACTTGTTATACGAAGATTCATCTGATTATAAAACAAGACGGTTACGAACTATGAGACGTAAAGGAAGAATAACTGTAAGGAATAGGTGACATTGCACATGGAATGTATTGAACGGTTACAATAAGACTACATAGAGGCATAATATGGAATAATATGGAAGACAGTACATAGGAGGAGAGAAAGAGGGAAAGGAAGCGCGTTCAAGCTTGCCTTCGAGATTGCACCTTAAAATATGACCTTTGGTTATGGAATATACCAATATACCAGGACCGGTGTATTCCGGAAGCGTTCGTTAAGAGCATGAGGTGGCGGAACGTATCCAGGGAAGGTTTACGACCTGCTCCTGCGGATGTGCCAGCGACGGCCCCAGAAGGATCAAACCGTAAAGGACGGTGAGACCGAGGAGCACAGGGTAGGCACGCCTCCAGGAGAGTCCATAAAAGCCCCTAGATCCCCAACTAGGTTCAGTCTTGGCTTAGCTCTCAGAGTCTCCTCTTTGCTCCTTGTTCCAGATATATTTGTAACTTTCCGATTTTGACTAAACTAAATTGTATTCCTTCCTTTCTCTTCGTGCACCGGGACCATATTAGCGCTGGATATCGGATCTAATTCCACCTACAGTAACCGGAAAGAATACTAGGACGACAGGCAGACACTAAACCTGTCGGTCTAGTTAATAAGTTTTGTTGGATGAAGGAATGATGCTACTAAAGTATTTTCTGTTTTTACCTGCAGTAATGTTTCGTAGTAGTGAGGACGAGCTCAGACATTGAGGTGAGGACCCTGGGGAGTCAAAGCAAAGGAGTTGGAGAGCCGGAAAGACGACCACCTGGGCCATGTCGTCGGAAATTAGGCGAGCCGACCATTTTGTGCAGCGACCGAAGACCGTAATCAAAAAAATTCAACGGGAATTTACTTTGGCTCTAAATGTCTATCATTTACTCTTACATGAAGCTAATGTCTGCGTGTTTTTGTGCACATACTGTGCAGAACTGTGCTTGTTCTGGTGTGTTAAATAAACAAATTAATTAAAAAGAACACAAGGAGGTGTATCAATACCTTGGCCAAGGTACACTGTAAAAGCTTTAATCGAAAATGTGAAGCTCCTCGTGTCGCTCGAGTAAAGAGCAACAACTGGGCTACTCTTACACATGACAGGGACGAATAGAGGTTCGAGGCACCCGCTCAAAATCGGTGATAAGACCATAGACGATATATCGAGAGTGAAGCGAATATGATGGCTGCTGTGCTCCTCGTTGAGTTCGCACTTACATAGAGGAGAAAAGTGGTAACGGTCGGCGTCAGTCAATTCGTCAGCGAGATGCGTCGCGCAGTCTACTTTGGCGCAATTTCGTGGGAGCAATTAAATGCGTTATTGGCCTACACAGTGACTTACGACAGCCAGCATACGAACGAGTCAGACTCATCAAAATCCTGCCATAAAAGACGTAGTGGATGTCCTTTGCCCGTCTGTTTATAGACGTCGAGTAATCAAGCGTCCGAGTTCAGAAGAGGTGTCACCGATGTCGCGCAAAGGGTGTCCGGATTCAGACGACGTGTCATTGATGTCGCGTAAAGGGCGTCCGGGTTCAAAAAACATCTCAGCGACGTTGTTCAGCAGGCGACCGAGTTCATAAGATGGACAGACGGGCCGACTGAAGATATGTCACCGATGTCGCGCAAGGTGTGTTCGGATTCAGACGACGTGTCACCAATGTCTTGTAAAGGGCGTCATGGTTCAGAAGATATGTTACCCAAGTTCAACGAGCCTGCGGGCTTAGAAAACGTGTCACCCGCTTCATAAGGGGGACCAGTAAAGGAGATGGGGTCCAATGAAGGGGAGGGGCCAATAAAGGGTGATCCATGAAGAGAGGGCAACTAAAGGGAAGACCAGTAAAGGTGGGACCAGCAATGGGGGACCAGTGAAGGAAGTGCAAGTAAGAGAGTACCAGTGAAGCGGTAACTATTAGGGGGGGGGGCAAAAGTAATGAGACAAAATGAAAAAAAAATCTTTATCTCCTTATAACTCAATTACAACTCAACGATGCTGAGGAGTGTATTTGCCATTAAGGGCAAGGACCTTGCTGCCATCGCTCAGCCAACTTCCTGATCCCATCCTTCCAGAACTGCTTGAGCCTGGTGTTGATCAACTGCTCGATATGGTTGTCAAGGACTGCTTGGGTTCTTGTGTCCCTTCCGACTAGGAAGTCTTGTAGGCTCAAGTAGTAGTTGTAGTGGCATGGAGAGATGTCCAGCGAACACGGTGGGTGAAGCATGTGAACGTAGCCCAGCTGGCCAAGCTTATCCGTGCTTACTTGTTCCCGATGGGAAGCGGCGTTGTCGAAGAGGAGAACCTTCTTGAAGCGCTGCGACGAATGAATGAGAGCGAGTCGCCAGCCCATCTCCTCTATTTCGTTCACCATGGCCTTGGAGTTCATCGCGGTGGTCTTGGGAAACAGCCTCCGGTAAACCGATCCACGGGCGCAGACCCAAAAGCTCCAAAGGTGCTTCTCGCCGTGAACATCTCGCCGAACGAAGGTCGGTAACAGGTCACCAGGCCTCACCCAGACTCGCTGCTTGGCAGGGTTAGGGTAGAAGACGTACTTCTCATTTTGCGTGAATATTGAGCCCAGGCTGCTCGGGGTTGGGAATTGGGGGAGATTTGCGCGACACAGGTCGACTCGTCAGACTGGGGTTTCGGCATGAGACAGGCTGGGGTTTTTGGCATGCTTCTGGAAAGGGCGGAAGTGGTAACTTTTCAGATAGGCTTCAGTAAGTAGCATACAAACATACAAATACAACAAGTACGAATCCAGACTCCAGCCACGAGATATGTGGACACGGCATGGGGTGTCTCATTACTTTTGCCCCCCCCCTAATAGTAAGGAGGGATTAGTGATGAGAGACCACTGAAGGGAGGGTCCAGTGGATTGGGCAAAGGGAGAACCAACAAAGGAGGACCAGTGAAGGGACCAGTAAAAGGAGAATCAGTGAATTAAAGTTAAAGTTCTTTAAAATGTATCCTTCGAGGGTAATTCTGGTACTATTATGTCACAGACGTCAGAATCCCCCAAATCTCAACCAGTCGGTCGAAATGCAAAAATGCCGCAGCGCACAAGGACCAAACCCCGACCTTGCTTGCATGAAACAACCCCACTTCCACGGTGCTTCGAGCCGCTTGCCGGCAGAGGCATCACGGGCGCACAAGACCCCAAACTCGTGATGCGCCGTATTCCATTGTGACTTCAAGGACCCCCTACTCCTTGGGTTTAACTAATTTTTTTGGCAAAAAATAAACACATTTTTACACTAACTAAGGGATGAGGATTCTCAGTACATGACTCGCTCCCCCGTTCAGACATACGCTTCAGACCCTTCCCTTGTAAGTCTTGGGCGGCCTGGACGCCGACTCGGACATAGGCGGCGACATATGGCGCCTCCTATAACTGCACTACCATGGCTTATAAAATGCTTGGCGCGTTCTGAAATAGTAGGACATTTCGCAGATCGGTGCTTGCCTAGACAAAGGGCGGTGAACTTCGGCTTAAGCTTCCAGTTTTTTACAAGTGAGGTCTCATGCTTCACTCTCACCTAGACACCCTCGAACTCATCATGACCCAGCCGAATGTTCAGGGGTGGCCGGTCGGATGTCAACTGTTGGCTGGAGAGTCGAGACGGGTGAGGTGAGTGGGAGCCTCGGGCGGCGGCGAGAAACACTCTCGTCTCATTCTGCACACTGAGACCGCCGCTGTTGCTGCTGCTGCTGCTATGACAGCTATGCGTGGCACACTGCTCCTTCTTCTGATAGTTACTGGGTAAGTGATTGGGCTACCCGGAGGGCTAACTCACCCTATCCATTACTATCCTGCTTCTACTGATTTGTTGCTTCTGAAAGACAGTCTTTTGTTAAGAAAACGCAGTGCTGTAATATCGTTTATCTTCGGTTCCCTGGAGCCTAGGCGTTGTCGAGCTGAAGAAAATGAACCACCAGCTACACGTCTACTATTTATAGTTATCTACAGGATGTTCAACAATGTAGAAGCACTGATCGAAAGATCGTAATTCTGCCTACAGCCATGCTTTGAGAGAGCTTTTAGAAAAAGTTGAAAACGCAAAAAATGTATATATTGCACCATGGACTCGCCAAAAGCTTCAAATTTCGAAATTTCGCAGTCGATTGATTGCATACGGATTAACGCTTGTTACAATTCGGCCATGGAAGCACTGAACTATTGCTTGATTTGTCCGCGGTTCAGTGTGGAACGCGCCCATCTGCTCCTACCCAAAACAGCGCTACAAAACGAAGTGATGATTCTATTTCTTAGAATTTATGTAGCTAGAGCATTGCATTTCCATACGAGTTAAGATCACTTATTAAAAATGCAGTCTACTCATAACTAATTACAAGGCGTAATGGAATTTGGGGCAGAGCTCCTCTTGGTTTTATTCTCCTTTTCGTTCTACATATTTTTTGGAACATTTTTATTCTATGACCTGTTTAATTATTTTTTAAAATCCTATTCTGTATTTGCCATGTCCGACTTTCTATGAACCTGATGTCGCATTCGTAGTAGTTCTTCCTTGAACTCTAGGCGAGGTTGGTAACAGCGTTTACTAGGCTTACGTTCGGCGAGATCGCCTTCTTTAGAGCCTGAAAAAAACAAGCCTAAGTGTGTGTCCACTCGACCAAGGATCTCCTCAACCCTAATGGATTTTGAGACCAATTAGACGTACACAAGATGAGTAGGAGACTCCCGGGTTATATATAGGCACTCCCCCTTCCGGTTGATTTGTGGGTCAGTAGCCTGTATCCAAAATGCCTCAAGTGCTTTCCGCGCCGACGTCTGGGGCTCACGCGCTAAAATTTCAAATTTGACCTCAAAGTCCCCTCCGTGGTGGGCGTTGACCCTGTGGCCACCCAGTGCAGTGGAAACTCGCGACCTTTGCTTGCCCTCCATGTATTCTTTGGCGCGTACATGGAGCGGGCGAGAGGCTTCACCGATATACTTTTCACCACAGCTGTGGCAGGTGATCCTGTAGACTGTCCCAGAAACGGCGCAATCTCCCTCTCTGCCAGCCGGACAGACCACACAGTTAGGAGTAACACAAAGGCGGTCGTACATGCGGTTTCTTACCAGCCGGCATTTCAGACTACGGGGCGGTAATTCCGTAAGAATTATCGACTCATCTTGTGTACGTCTAATTGGTCTCAAAATCCAGTAGGATTGAGCAGACCCTTGGTCTAGTGGTCACACTTAGGTTTGTTTCCTTTCAGGCTCTGAAGAAGGCGATCTCGCCGAAACGTAAGCCTAGTAAACGCTGTTACTAACCTGGCCTAGAGTTCAAGGAAGAATACTACGTATTCTGTATTTGTTTTGAATAGTCTTCCCAACTATGTTGTTTTTTTACGTGGACTTAATTACTGAATTGTTTGTAGCTACGTAATAAATTGTACGGTATAGTATAGCCAACCATGTATATAACGGCTGACCTCAGTTTTGATAGCCACTACAGAAGCATTGTAAAGAAAGCAAATTACCGGATCTACAACTTATTCAAAGTCCTACGAACGAGAGATCCCCAAATATATTTGCGAGCATACAAGACTTATGTACGTCCCGTAGTTGAAAGTGGAGTGACCGTATTTAACCCGGTCAAGAGGAAAGACATTGACTTTCTAGAAGGAGTTCAAAACAGCTTTACCCGTAAGCTAGTAATGCGATGTTTTGGGCTAAAGTACGCTCAAGTCCCCTGTGGTGCGCAAAGATCGAAACTTCTCGGACTGTCTTCTCTCTCTAACAGGAGGAGAAAAGCTGATCTTCCGATGATGATCAAAATTCTTCCCGGTAAGCTACCAATAAGGTCAATCGACTTTTTTGGTGTTCCGCTGACTAGAACCGTAAGAGGAAAGCTTGGACTGCGAGTTCCCATGGCCAGGGTTAGGGCAAATTTCCTTACATGCATTAGCATTAAGGAGCTAAACTCGTTATTGAGCAACGACGAGCGCGTCCTGGGTTACTCTGTTCAAGTTCTTAAGACCTTACTATCTCGTAGCCACATAGGAAGTTAAATGTATTAATGGCATATTTATGGTCTG
This sequence comes from Heligmosomoides polygyrus polygyrus, assembly GCA_947396885.1. Lineage (NCBI taxonomy): Eukaryota > Metazoa > Nematoda > Chromadorea > Rhabditida > Heligmosomidae > Heligmosomoides > Heligmosomoides polygyrus. The sequence continues at coordinate 19,571,821 of OX377202.1, forward strand.
TGTTTCTGCCATAGTTTTATCTGCTGCTCTATAACACTGCTCTACCCTCTTCATTTTTATTGAATGTTTACGCGTGTGACTGTAGCTCGCGTCTTTAAATAAATAAATAAAATAAATAAATAACAGAAGCTTGCGTGTGATTCTACGTGGTGAGTTACGTCTTAAATTCGATGTTATAAAGAACATGGCGCAGTCCTAATGTAGAAACGTTGTGTGAATGCACATCAAGCCTCTGTTTTTTCATTAAAGTTCCAGCTCTTGCTGCTAGCCGGGGAGATTGGGAACAAACTATGGTACCTCGATTAGGGTTTGTATTTTGAATGACGTATATTCTACAGTAATTTGTAGAGTGCTGTTTTCCAATCAAGGAGTTATAATAATTTGGCGACATAGCTATGACAAGCATAAACAGTCAAGTCTAAAATTTGAAGTAGTAGACTGGTGCATGGCGCAATGTTCACTACTCGCTTGTCGCAAACTTTCCTTCTTGGAGCTCATTTGCACGTTCTTATATTCTTTTAGAAGCCTTACCAACAGCGAAATTAGTAGTTAGTTAGTCTGTTTCGTTTTTTATTTGTCAATGAAACAGTGCGAAGAATTTTCTCAGACAGGCTATGTTTAGCTCCAGAAATTGGACGACCTCTCGTCTAGGTTGTGCCTATTACTAGTTTGTTAGTCATAGTCATAAGGGACCGTAATCCTAAAAAACCACTGGAATTCCGAGACGATTTACACTATCAGCGAAAATCTCTGTATATTGGGGAGAAAACTCGTGGGGTTTTCGATAGACAAACAAACACCACTAATGAAGTCTAATGAGGTCTGAAATGGTCTAAACTGCCACAGATAATTTTTACTCTTAAATTATATAACGTACATATTATTTTTATATCGTGAATCCTTTATGTGAGCAGGAGGTGCCGACTGTCGCTTGCACCCGATACCAGGTTCCTGGTTCGGATTACCCGCCCAGGCCAACCAAGCCTTCCACTCTCTGGGGTTGGTGAATTCGTGCATGGCTTGCCTGGAAAAGATAAAGCGCTGACTTGTTCAACGGTCGGCCACCGCAGGTAGCCGGCCGTTGAACTGGCCATCAAGTACACATTCAAATCGCCTCCACGACACCCCGTAAAAGTAAAATGCGTGGCGCCTCCCATATTGAGTAACGCCGTTCTTTATCCTTTATCCCTATCCTTATGTCTTATGTATTGCAATGCGCTAAGGGCCGATGATTATTTTTCAATTCTTCAAAAAATTAACCTTTGAAGAGTTGTCATTGTGACCTTGCAGACGAACAATTGTGTGCTTTTCACATCATACATGGGATTGCTTAAGAGAAGAAAACAGGAGCTCCATTGAAGTTTGCGTAGCTTTCCGCACAACCTACGATTGGTTCTCTTTGCGTTTCCTCTCGAATTTTAAACCTTCTCTGCAGGTAAACCGCTCTCGGTCAATATTGCTGACCGATCTAAATCAGCCAAGCCTTTTGTTTGACTGTGTTTGATGAGTTGGAATTACATTTGTGCGACAAGGAGAAAACAAATAGGCCTTTCCCATCGAATGACGACCATCTGAGGTTATTCTATAGGCCAAATACGCATTCAAACGACTTCTACAAAATTCACATAGAAGAAGAAAACGCGGCGCACCTCGAATGTGGATCAATTTATAGCAATCTATGTTGTTAATCCTTTCAATTTAAACGTTGTGCCATTGATATTCTACCTCTGTTAGGTGTGGCTAGTCTTGGACATATTGGTGTTAAATTATTGTTTCGCATTAAGCGCTTGTCACTGGGATAATTGGGTATTCAGAGGCGCTCTGCGAGGGTCTATACATAAGTGCTTAAAGATGTAAAGCGCATAACTTTGAGTTGATGTTAATGGTCATGGGACTAAAGAGCAGAACATACTAGTTCCTATAGCTAAGCAGAGTGTCGCGCCAAACGAAACTTCAAAATTAGCGCCGTCTACCATTTCATGCAACCTTACGTACCTCGTCAAAGACACGAGCAAATTTGGCCCGAAAGTGGACCGAATACGCGGTGCTGCTTCCCGTCGACACCGCGCCGAATCTTGCTTCTTCTCTGGTATAGCTACGTCACAAGTATGCCACGGATCACGTTCCTCGATTCGAGAATCCCCTCATCTGGGCGCCCGAACCACGCTCTTCATCTCCAAGAGCCCCGTCGACAGGACGCTTGAATTTGATCCCCCTCTCCGAGAGCCCCCTCGTCGAGACTTCACGAACCCCGCTCCTCCTTCCCTCCTCCTACCCTTTCCTGAGTTGTGTCGACTCGACTTTGATGGGGCATTTGTTGTTTGTTTATGTAATTAAATAGGAGTCGTTCCTTGTTGTGTTACTGACAGATAAAATTAACAGCATCAATATCGGGAGGTATAGAAGGACTACGAGGGGAACGCTGCTACACTGAAAAATCGAAAAAGTACCTTTATAACCTATGTTTTCTGAAGCGCACTGATTGACTGCTGATTGGCGGTGAGGTGTTTTCGACTACGAGCTTGTTTATGCTGATTTCGAGAGCTCATGCCTACTCATGCAGCTAGCACATTGAGTCGAACGTCAAGTTGTCATGCACAGGAAACCGAGCATAATCTTCAAATTGTCACAAAACGCACAGCCTGACAAAATCCCGAAGAATGGATGATCATTTACTGCTGTGCGGCATTTTGACGATCTTGTCGGCAGATTTATATCAGACTTAAATTTGTTGTTTGAAAGGCGGAAAGACAAATTGATTTTTATCGACCGGGTTGGGTTGCGTCAGATTCCTGTGACTCAGCTGGGAGCGGAAGCGGATAAAGGATAAAGGATAAAGGACGGCGTTACTCAATTTGTGAGGCGCCACGCAGTTTACTTCTACGGGATGTCGTGGAGGCGATTTGAATGCGTATCTAATTTACCGGATTTCTTTCTTCTAATTTGCAGTTCCGACCTTCTTTGTTAAATTATAATTTAGTCAGTTAACTCATGTCAATTTTTGTCGCAGATGGCTTTTAACTTCTTGTTTTTCACACTGTGTTTTCTGTGATTTACCGTGTCCATGTTGTTGCTGTTTTTTGTGGCACTATATTGTGCAAATAAATAAATAAATAAATAAGTAAATCTGGCCACACAATGACTTGCGGTGGCCAGCCGATGAACAAATTAGCGCTTCATCCTTCACAGGCAAGTCTGTTACCAATTCACCGACCCCAGAGGGATGAAAGGCTTGGTTGGCCTAGGCGGGAAATCCGAACCAGGAACCTGTTATCGGGTGCACGCGACAGTCAGCGCCTCCTCCGACTGCGCTACGCGCGCCCAAGCGGATACTAATCTTAACTGCGCTACGCGCGCCCAAGCGGATACGAATCTTACGTCACGTTGACGACCGCGCAATTTTCGCGTGAAGAATTTTGTAAAGGAATTGAAGAATTTTGTAAAGGAAAACCTGGTTTTAGAATAGTAATCAGCTGTAGAACAGCGCTCATGTAGTAACGTATTCTTCTGATTTTCACTCGAAATTATTCTGAATTTCAGATGTCTGAGCCAGAAGGCATTCCGTTCACGTCGTATTGGCACCGAAGGTCAAGTGATTTCACGACTACTTACCGACTACGATCCGTCGACTCGTCCGCCCGTTCGAGGTTGTCATCCAGCCCTAGAATTCGTTGTCTGCTTCAGAGGCAGTAAGGCTTCCGCTACCAATCCATGCTTTCTATGTGCTAACATACACAGCAAGTAGTCCTAGTTGTTCTAGACTTACTTCAGATATTATACTAATATGCTTTGCTGATCTAACGCTCCCTTCTCAAATATCTAGTTCGACAAGAAATGTCCAACTTCTAGACAACGCTGATCACTCGTCTATTCTGGTGATTACGAACATCTTCATCAATCGAGTCAACTGGCAGGAGAGCCGAGCGGTAATGATGAATTATTGGCTTCTTCTTTTCGCTTCTGTAAGGTCGTTTCTAGCTGCTAATCGTTCTTTGAGATGTCACACCAGCCGCAGTTGTGCGCGAGGGTGTTCGCGTCATAGAAATAATGGCACGCCGGCTGTTGTGACTGAACGAAAAGAGATCGCAGAGAGATTCGTTTTCTGATCGCGAATGCGTTTAGGAAGTGGATCTGTATCTGCGACAGCAGTGGGAGGACGGCCGACTACAGTACGAGGTCGATCCGAGGGAGGAGATCGACCAGGTTGGACAGCTTTCTACTGTCTTTCATACCCAGCATGGTCACAGGTTTTTTGGAAAATCTTCTTTTGTCTCATCCCTCAGAAGACGTGTACTTTAAGAGGAATGAAGCCTTCCTCGAAAAGCCTAATGAAAGGGCAACTCGCTCATAGTTCTGGACGAGATGGTGTAACAGAATTGTGCTAAAATTTCTGCTCAGCGGAGTTAAAACCTTTATGGCTCCTACTCTTGTGCAAAATGCATCTTATGACCAAATTAATAGTACAACTACGATTGTAGAAGCGACGCAAAAAATGTGACTTGTGTGCTGCAAATTTTGGAGATAACAGTATGTTTCATCTTAAATGCACCTTGTTTCAATCACTTTCAGTCACTTCGTAGGTCAGATCTAGGACACCTGTTGGCTATAAATATAATTCAGAATGTTTCCTTTCTACAGCTGCATCAGTTTGCTAAGTTTTTGTTCTTTTCTTTCAAGTGAAGCGCATCTCCACGTGCATCAAAATCCGCAATTTTCAAATCAAATTGGAAGCTTTTTAAGTAAAATTGGACAATTTTCGGACACTTTTCAAATGAAACTGGACACTTTTTAAGCTAGGTTTAAGACTTTGAAATTAAAGTGAACTCTTCTAAATCGAAACTGCCTTCACGCAGGTTAAACTACAAATTTAATATAATAGCTAGAATACTTTTTTGTTTAAGGAAAATTTAATTTAACTTAATTAGAAATTTTTAGTTTACCTGCCCAATAAGTATCATAATTATACAAAATTTTTATTTGTAGAGAAAAAATTTTGTTTTAAAGTGCAGCAGAGAGGCAAGAATATGACCTATAGCGCATTGAAAAATCACGTCGTGCCAACATCACTGAAAAAGTTCGCTTCCACTTTTATTTGACTGATACTTAAAGTTCCACTAACATCAATTATTAAAGTAAGGATGTTTGTGTTCTTTAAAGTTGTTCTCGTTGTACTGCTATTAGGTGTCAAATTCATGTAAACAGAATTTCTGATATCAGTCGAACAAAAATCGTGATGTCTTAGGTGAGGGCATGGCGCATCTCTTTTTTGGCACTAAAAAATGATCGCATTCGTTCTTTTCCAAACAAGCTTAAAACCATTATTCTTCTTTGAAAATAAGCATTTTATAAAATTTTAAACGATGGGCTCACTTATTGTGTAGATCAAGTAAAACTTTAAGGAAAGTCATACTAAAATTTTCCTTGATCAAAAAATCATTCTAACCTTTTTGGTAAAAAAGCTTGTTTTAATTTGGAAGAGCTTACTTTGATTTGAAAAGCATTAGGCTAACTTAGAAGAGTGTCCAATTTAAAAAACTGAAAAAACTGAAAGCATTGAAAAATGCACAATTTTACGTGAAATTGGTATATATATATATAAACAAATTAATAAATAAGTAAAAAAATAACAGGTAAAGAGGTGTTTGATGCATTAGCCTCCTCTATCTCCTCCACGCTCTTTTTGCCTGGAAAGGCTGTTCAATCAAACTCATATAATTAATGCGTAGTCGGTGATTCGTGTAAAATTAATAGCTCCAGCTCTGCCGGCATACTTCTTGTTTTCCACTTGATACATGTTTTTGACAACATTTCATATTCACACAATCGGAGCATTGTGAGTGGCAGTGAGAAGAAATGAAGGATTTATCCTTGTTGGAGGGGGGTGGGGGGGGGTGGGGAGGAAGGAAATCGTCAGGAAATCGAAACAATTGTAAACCGTGTGGTCTCTTCCGGCTAGAAAAATGCGAAGAAAGGTCATGTCGTAGCCCACCTTTCGGGGGTGTCTTTGTAAACTAATTAGTTCATTCTCAGTTTTGCCGTCGTCAATGAAACTAGTGGAGTCCCCTCACTAACAACCAAAACTGTAATCAAAAATAAATAAACCTCACTTGAAACTAGAACTAGAATATGTAGATCCGAAACGTACTGTACTATACCTGTAAAATCTTTGGTTTAGTTTTTATTTGATTATTTTTCAAAGCTATGTATTCAAAGCACATAATAGTGGGCCAAAACCAAGCATTAAAAACAATCGTTAGAAAGCTTGGCAATAAAGAAGAAATTATTGATGGAGCTGAACACTAGGAACAGACTCCAAAATAGAATACTAACAAATAGAAGAGAAAAGCTAGGATTATTACTTGATTTTTTCTACAACCAGCAAGAAAGTGTTCCATAAGAGGTTTTTCACACCAGGGCTAGTATAGCAAGGGCTAGTGTTTGCTTTACTTTATTTGCTTTACAGATTACACGTTATTTAGGTGTCAGTTCCAAGCAACCGCAAGATCTGGATGCCCGACACCTACTTTTCCACGGGGAATGAGATTAAAGGCGGAAATCGGCACAGTGTCGTCGTCGAACCTTCCGGATACGTCCGCTCGTCAGAACAGTCAGTTTCAGGGAGTACTTCGATTATGTTTTGTTGACTTGCTTTGCTGTGCCTTTTTAATCGATTATTGATTATTTACGGCTAGGGTTCTTCAATTGCATCGCAGTTTTCCCTTTTTTAATATTGACAAGGCCCTTTCCGAAGACTATCGAAGACGGCTCACCGAGTAGAAGCAGCAGCGTTTGGCTCTCAGCCGACCTTAGACGCCTGGATCAGAACGAAGGTCTTCTGAAAGTTGCTTTCGCTTTCGTGTCGCAGGTGTAGGTATTCATCGTCTACGACAAGCCTTTTCTTACTCCTGGATGTAGCTGAACCGAGCCGCCGAGCTGGCCCGGTACTCCTGTGATGCAATGCGTACCTGGCCACGAGACGACCACGTTGTAGCTGCGCTGCGCTGTTTCGAGCTGTTTATTCGTACACTGGAGGAAGTATAGGCGGTGTCAGCTGTCGCTCGTTTTTGCCGCATGACGGCGGCCGTTTGTAATGCCGTCGACGACGAAGAGACGTTCCTGATCGCCTGCGCCCTCGTCATGGACTGAGGGTGGATGTGTATGTTTGTGGTACTTGCTGGATGGACGCTGTAACGGGGACGGGAAGGTGACGAAAACATGCATTAATCCCCTTCGTGATCATGTAGGTGTGCTCTTTGTACACTCACCGGCCAGGTATACACGAACGGCGAAAAACAATGAGAGAAGCAGGAGCTCAGGCTGAAGTTAATGAGGCTCATCACCTTGCCACCTACAGGGCTCCTGAGAGGCAACAGAGAGTGAAACCATGCAGCTCTGATTTTTGTTTTCAGAGCTCTTGGGAAATAAGAAAATGAAGTAAGGGGCGTGTATCAGGGGTGTACACAACGTTCTGGGCGTTAAAGCTTTTTTAATTTATAATTTTCTATTTTCTTTTTCGTTAAATTTCCAGTAAATCGTTAAATTTCGGTGAAACGTATAATTAGCTGCGAATTATTATTTCACATAAAAAGATAGGAAAAACGTTTTATATTCATCCGAATATAAAACGTGACCTAGATCACTTCATCGTTGGTGTAGAACGCAACGGTTTTGCATAAAACATTTAATTTCGTGCAATACAAAACGCAGTTTGACGCTGTCCTACAGGATGATCCCCTCCGAGAACACTTGTTTCGAATTGTTTATTAAAAATACAATTACAGTACCGGACGCGTCTTTTGAATAGACGCCGAAAAAACCGCACTTTTACGGTTTTTGCGTCTTTTTGCTATTACTCACCCAAATGTCATCCTTTTGAAAAACCAAGAATATTTTTGAGCTCAGGAGATCGAGCTCTATCGTTTGGTATATACATTTCATATGAAAGATCAAAAATGGCCAAAATTGAAAACTTGCGCTCCATTGAGAAGGCCGGCCGCGGACGAGTTGTCGGCCGCAAGGCGTCAAAAACCGTTGCATGGTCACAATTCCTCTAATATGAGGTTTTTTGAGAAAAGGTTGGTACCGTTCGATTTGTCTCTTCGAGATCTACACAACCATATATACAACTTCGCCAAACCACCGCATTTTCGCAGTGGGTGGTCAAAAATGACGGGAGTAGACTTTTTGCTATTGGAGCAGCTTATATTCCAGGACTTGTATGCTCATGGAGCACCTCAAGCATGGCGTAAAGTGCTTTGAATGCCAGGTATCCTCCGAGAGTGCGCCGTGAACAATGCATATGGGATCGAACCTATCAATCGAGGGGGGGGGGACAGTTTGTAGAGTGAGCATTTAGGGAGCTTTATGAGAAATTCCCAGCTGCCCTACTCAGGAATTGCTGTACTCTGTTCCGGCGAGACTTAGGAGTGCGCCGGGAGCAATGCATATTGAATCGAACCTTTCAATCGAGTGGGGCAACCGCTCGCAGATTGCACGCGCGGGCGTTTTTCAGAGCGTAGTAACTCTGTCAAATTCGAATCGTTTCGGCTGCAAATCCTGGGTCTTGTAGTCAGTAGAACGGTCTAGTAGCACGCTAAAGTAGAGCGAGGTAGCTTAGGAAGGGGCAATGTTACAGGGGTGCGAATATGAAGGTGAGGCTTGTGTGGCGTATTTTTTCCGATTTCGGTGGACCACTGCGGGAAGACGCGCCAAGCTAACAACCTCAAAACGCGTAGGCGAACAGGACGTTTAGGATACTTTACGATTACATGCTCAGAGCAGCTCAGCTGCCTAAACTGCCTTAGCTTCAGCTGCCAGTTTGAAGCGGCAGAAGATAGCAGTTAGAGTTTCTTGCGCTCTTACTCGGCAAGAATTGAGTTTTCGACACTCGCAATTGTATCACTCTGTTCACCATGAAAAGCGCTATCGAATGGTTCCAATTTCGACCGAT
>OX377202.1:19580970-19813742 GCA_947396885.1 Heligmosomoides polygyrus polygyrus
CGTTTTTTGAAAAATTCGCCGATTTCGGTAAGTTTTGGATTTTCGTCTGGATAACTGAGGGTGGTCGTGTCAGGATCACCGATCACCCTCAGTCATCAGTATAGGTGTCTTCTGCTATAATCAGCCAAATGGACTTCTTCATCGTGTTAGACATTCCGAATAACCCCTGCCCTTAGATGAAGTTTGAGCAAAATTGGTGACCCTGACACGACCACCCTCAGTTATCCAGAAGAAAATCCAAAACTTACCGAAATCGGCGAATTTTCAAAAACGGACGTCGGTTTCGTAATCAGCGCACAAAATAACCACTAGATGATTTTGAACGAGAAAATTTGGCCAATTTCGAAAATATCGATTTTCCATGACGTCATCGTCCGCGCAGGCTCGGCCCACGTCCTCGACGGGAAATTGTCAAAAAATCGCTTTCTCCAGAATTGGTCGAGAGTGACACCATTCGATAGAGCTTTTCGTGCTGAAGCTAACGGTGTTATTGCTAGTGTCGAAAACTCAAACATGGGTGAGTAAGAGCGCAGGAAACTTCAACGCTAAGTCCACCGCTCTGAAATAGCAGCTGGGGCTAAGGCGGTTTAGGCAGCTGAGGAGCTGTGAGCATGTCGTCGTAAAGTACCTCAAGTGTTCTGCTCGCCCATGCATTTATAGGCCGTTTGCTGGCTGGATCTTCCCGTAGTGGTCGACTGAAATTGGAAGAAATTGTGTCACACAAGGCTAACCTGCATTTTCGCAGCGCCGTAACTTAGTCCAATCCTAAGCCACTTCGCTCTGTTTCAGCGAACTATTCGAACATTTTATAGTCTACAAAACCCACGAGTTGCAGCCGGAAAGGTTCACACGGTACAGAGTTATCGCGCTCAGAACACGGCCACGCGTGCAATGCAATACAACAACGGTCCATGTTTTCCTCGCTCTTACTCACCCAGATTACAGTTTTCCCTACTCCCAATAACACCATTCAGTTCAGCATGAAAAGCTGGACCGAATGGTATCTAGCATGGCCCAATTCTAAGATATCGATTTTCTATGACGTCATCGCCTGCGCAGGCTCGGATCGCGCGCCCACGTCCTCGACAGGAAATCGTCGAAAAATCCATTTTTCCGAAATTGGTCGAGAGTACCACCGTTCGATAGAGCTCTTCGAGCTGAAGTTAACGGTACCATTGTAAGATTCGAAAGCTCAAATCTGGGTGAGTGAGAGCGCAAGAAACTCTAACCGCTTTCTTACGCCGCTCTAAACTGGCAGATGAGGACAAGGCAGTTCAGGCAGCTGAGGAGTGGTGAGCATGTCGTCGTAAAGTGCCTTCAGTGTTCTGCTAGCATACGCGTTTGCATGCCGTTAGCACGCCGCGTCTTCCTGCAGGGGTCAACTGAATTCGGAAAAAATCGTGTCCCACACGGCTAACCTGCATATTCGCGCCGCTATAATTTCGCTTCTTCAAAACCTATAACGCTGCACTTTCGCGTACTACTAAAGCTTTCTACTGCCTACAAAATTCACAAGCCGCAGCCGGAACGATTCGATCTCGACAGAGTTATTGCGCTCCGAACACACTCGCGCGTGCAATTTGCGAGTGGTCGCGCCTACTCGATTGATAGGTTCGATTCTGTATGCATTGTTTACGGCGCACTCCAAAGGCAAGCTGGACAGTCTTAAGGCAATTTCTGAGTAGGGCGGCTGGGAATTTCAATAAAATTCCCCAAACTGTCACTTTACAGGCTCTCGCGTCCACTCGATTGATTATGTCCGGCCTATATGCATTGTTCAACTCTATTGATTTATATGTCAAAAGATAGAGCTCGGTCTGCTGAGGTCAAATATATGTTTCTTTTCACAGGCGCTTGATTTTAAAGAAAGTTATATAAAAAAGCCGCTTTGGAACGCTCCAAAGCGGCTTTTTCGGGAATTGACCAAAAGACATGCGCGGTACTGTAGTTATTCTAGAGCCATAAAATTAACAGCGTAATAAACCTGAGGAGAAGTTAACATAGGACAAAGAGCGAAACTATTGAAGGGCCGACCTCGATAAAGGCACAGATAGAAGATTTCACCTCTAAATAATAGTACATGCTAAGTGTTATTCAATACGGTACAAACAGATCTGTGGTGGCCAACCGAAGAACATGTCAGTTCTCTGTATTTCAAAAGCAAACTTATCACCGACCTAGGAGAGACAGAATGCTTGGTTGGCCGGCCAGGACGGAACCAGGATAATAGCAATAATAATAATAACAGTAATTTATTACGACGCACAAGAGAGTCGTGAGGGAAGCAAACTCAGAAACACAACCCTTAGAAAGGAAGACAGCAATAGGCAGTATTGCTTTAAGGATGAAAATAATTAGACAAAAATTGTTACGTAGATGAAACACAAGAGGTAGTCCTTATAAGTCAAAGATGTTTTCTCGTTGTTTTGGGACCAGCGCCATGACTTGATGCGGAGTGCACGCGAGGACTAATATTTTTCGTAACCGTCATCGTCTGCACAATTATGTTTTTGTAAAACGTTTAAAGTGCTTTTTAGGCTATGTGTACATATATATACTATTTTTACGTCGAACTGGATACCTTTCAAGTCAAATTGGACACTTTTCACGTCAAAGTGGACACTCTTCTAAACTGGCCTATAAAATTGAAATCAAGCTGAACGTCTTCCAAATCGAGACGAGTTTTTTTAAAGGGCAAACTACAAACTCCCCAAGATGGCTAGAAAAATTTTTTGTTCAAGGAAAATTTAGAACAGCTTTTTTAATGTTTTACTTTAGCTGCCCGAATGAGACTAAGAATTTTATACAAATGTTTATTTTTTGAAAAAAAAAATAAATTAAACTTTGTTTTAAAGCACAAAAAGGCAGCAATCATGTAGTGCATTAATCGCGACTGGGTCGCGCCATGCACTCGGAAAGCAAGTCGCAACGTCTGATTGACAGTGTAAATGCTGCTTACGTGCAGCCAGAAAGTCAGGATCTATGTGTTTTTTTTTAAAATGTTTATGTTGCACCGTTTGCAGATGTGAAACTGCATGCAAACCAATGTTTTTCTATCAATCAAATAAAAATCGAGCACGTCCGGATGTGGGCGCGGCTCAATCTTTGTTTTGGCAATATAAAATGACTGCTTTCCTGCTCATCAAAACGAGCTTCAAGTCGTTGTTTTTCCTCAAAAAATAAAATTTTTATAAAATTTCAAACAATGGATTCCCTAACTGTGAAATAAATTAAAACTTCAAAGAATGTTATACTAAACTTTTCCTTGAACAAAAAATTTACTAATTTTTGGAGAGTCTGTGGTTGAATGCAGAAGAACCTCATTTTGATTTGGAAGACTTCGCTTTGATTTGAAAAGAGTTAGGTTAACCTAAAAGAGTGTGCAATTTTATAGTTATTTATTTATATTTATTTGTTTATTTATTTATTTATTTATTTATTTATTTATAAAAGAATGGACTATACGCATCGCCATTAATTGATGCATTTGTGGTATGCGCCACACATTCTAATTTTATAGGATATCGCAGCGACAATTTTTTGCACTTTCAAAGTATTTGGCACAAAATGACCTACGGTGACCAGTCGATGAAGAAGTCAGTAGTAATTCCTTCCCAGAAAAGCCTGGTGCCAACTCAGCGATCCCGGAGGAATGGAAAGCTTGGTTGGTAAGGGCAGGAAATCCAAGTCATGAACCTCAATTCAGGGTGCACGCGACAACCAGCGCCACTCCACCAACGGCGCTGCCATGCGTACCTTCTGAAAACTTCATTTTCCCTTCCTTCCTCTTACCTCTTTAAAAGAAACAATGCAAGGGTTAGGCAAAAGATTGGGCCAATCCGGTGATCGAAACCGGGACCTCTCGCACCCAAAGCGAGAATCATACCACTAGACCAATTGGCCGCGGAGAACCTCTTCCACGCCGCGGACAAATCGAATCTGATTCTCCCCGCTCACTTTGATGCGACCTGCGATGGCGTAGTGAGCAAGTTCGTTCTCCGATCCACTAAAAACTGATTCTGAGAAGTTATTGGTTTTCTATTGGTTTCGACCTTGCCTTTCAAAGTTATTTACTTTTAGTCTCCTTTTTTCCTTCTATTCAAAATCAACGTTAAGCAGCTTCGTGTCGAACTTAACAAATCTGCAAAAAAAGTGCTATCAAGCTTGATACTCATGTTATATCTACCCTGAATAAATTTGTTTGTCTTTCTTTTATAAGAATTCACCTATTTTTCGAATAAACCCTACTTTAACATTCAGGAGAACAGTGGACGTTCCAGTTACCTACGGCAGCTCGTTCCCGTTTCTGAATCGGCGGTCGTTCACCCTTCGGCTCGCTAGCTGTGCGTTGCCTTTATCCAGAGAATCCTTTGCCCAGATGATGGTAAAAAGATTATTCATCACAATTCAGATGTCTATCCGCTTGAAGATGTGGTCTACATGTGGGCAAACTCTCCACCGTTTGTTAATCCCGTAGAGGTAAGTGTATGTAGTTCATTGTTAAGCGCAAATCGTGGGAAAAAGTCTTTCTTATTCAGGATGCTAAATAAATAAATAAAAATAAAAAAAAATAAAACCTCATTTGGCTTTTGTTTCAACTCCTGCATCAGCGGACATATGGCGAAGTATTGTAGATGTTGGTAAATTAAATTAATTGAACAGCCAAGGCAAACAAACCAGCAAACAAGGTGTCCACCACAGTAGCGGCAGAATTTCCAAGCCTTCGGATAAGTTTTGCCTAAAAATGAGATTTTTCCATCAACTGCTTCTATGAAATTATTCACATGGGTATCCGCACCAAATAGTTTTGAAGGCGCATCTACATACTCTTCAAGTATACTAAAAACATATCTCGTAGAAGTAGAATACGTGGCGCATTCTACTAAAGGGTCAGTTAATGAAAACTTTGACTACAGTTTAGCCGCATAGGTTCGAACTAACCTTGAATCGATTTTTCTGAAGAAATTTTGCAGGTGTCGAATGATCTGTTGAGCGGATCGATCACGTTCGAGGAGGCGAGTGCTGGCGACTGTCTGGGCAACTACACCGTTGGTTAGTGGCTGTTGCAGAGCGCCTGGTTACTGTATCTTTATTTTTGTATCAGAACGCATTGATTTGTCGTCGGAACTATACTGATAGGATACTGACTGCTCCTGTATTAGCATGGGCATTGTGTGATTATTACATGCCACACAGTTCAGTTTCAGTTGACTCAGTTCATTTTTTAAAATTCAATTCCAAATTCAACCTGGTTCTCCAATTTCTTGTGTAAATTCGGCCCAATTTTAGTCCAATTTGTTCTTTAGCAACTCTGCAAATACGAGGCATTTCGCCGCATAGGTCCTTAATTTATTCAATTTTATTACGGAGGTCTGATACTGGGACACATTCGAAGTGTCCACGATGTTACGTAGAAGGGAATGAGCGCGGTATTTCAGATGGTGTTTCTTTGGCACCGATCTTGTCGTACCCTTAACCTTATCTTATCCTGCAACCAGACCGATAGCTACTTCCTCCGTAAGGAGGAAACCCTTGGTTTTCAAAGGAGCAAATCCGATCCAAATGTGATTATTGGTTAGTGCTAAGTCAGCGGTTTTGTTAGATTCGGAAGGTAACCATATTCAAATTCGTTCAATTAATATTTAGCTAAAAATTAATTTTATTTTAGATTGTTGCATATTTTCAAACTTCTCGTTGCCTTCTAAACTAAATTGCGCCCTTCTCCTATAATTTTCTGAAAAAAATCCTTGAAATAAGGACCTCGTTTATGTTGACCGGAACTGAACCTAATACAAATTGCTAAGGCCAACCACTAAGACGGCAGACGAGGTAATTCCAGATATTAGGTTCACCGGAAGGTTCCGGCGGTTTTCACTGGTCCAGTTCAGATGATCGTAACTTTCTTCATACTTACCCGATTCAGTCCAAATAAACACCGTTCAGATCAGCATTCATTTCCAAGGCGAATTAGTTGAATAATTCCATTAGCGAAAGAAACGGGTTGTCGAGATGCGACAGATTCCAGAAAGGCTGCTTTTCCATTGTCCTGATTTGTGAAGGTTCAGGCAACAAAGTTCTGAAAGTGCTTAAAAAAGCTATAGCCAGTTGGTGCAATAGCTGTTGAACATGGCGGGTGAGGCAGGACTTCAACTCCTAGTTCAGTCAACTATGGTATTGCGAAACGTATGGGCGGGCGTCGTAGGGCAGAGAAATGGAACCTCCTCTGTCGACTGCAGCTCACGCAATTTTCGGGACATCTAGTCGATTTCGTGACAGTAGGACTGTGCTGCGATGGCTCGACCTAGTTCCAGAAAGTTGCAGAGAATCAGCCAGCAGCCGACCTCCACACCGTTAGCGTCTTTTTTGGTGTAACTTCGGCTTTGGGAGGTGTCTGGAGGGTTCGTCGACGTCACTCCACTGTTCTAATCGTCTTCGGTTATCATACAGAACCTACTTTTCATCACATGCGACGACTCGATCCAAAGCTGGGCGTTTTGATTCCGAAGAAGCAAAGAAGTACAGATTTCAAAACGCAACAATGTCTGCAGATCGCTCAATGCGTATGGCACCCACTTTTCGAGCTTTTTCTCCTTTTCGAGGCGTTTCGAACCATCCTTAACAGCAGTTTTACTAAGTCGTAGACCCTCCGCAACCTCACGGACTGTTTGCGACGGAGTAGGCCTTCAAATCGTCCCGGATTGCGCCTACCGCTTTGGAGTGCATCTTCAAGGTTGAAGGGTCCAGAATGAAATCACCCGAATCATCGTTGCACGGTCTTTTCTCTAACACTATTCAGCCACACACATGGTTGACTTGCCGGGACGTTCCGACGGCCAGCTTGAAATTGAAATAAAATATCGTTCGGAATTGCTCTCTTGACATACTTCAATAAGTCTTCAAAGAAACACAAGTTATTCCGTCAGATAGAGCGAAGAATTAGATGTTTCATAAAGTTCAATAAAAGTTGAATATTGATTCAGTAATAAACGAAGTAAAAGCGGTTGCATATAAACTGCCAGAACCCAGCAGATTCCAACTGACCTCATGTTCTCGGCTAACACGAAAACATGAGGTCAGTTGGAATTCTGGTTCCTTCAGCAAAACAGGGGAGTTCATCAATCCATTGTTCCAGGCACCTACTCATGCATCGACGTCGTCGTCACATTCAGCGGTTCAACGTTTGGTTCTCTTACCTCATGGTTCCTTCCAACCATACTTCTGGTGAGATACCGAACAAATAAACTTTGAAGACAGCAGTTCAATGAGGCCTTTCAAGGTGATCGCCTCGTGGCTGCATTTCTGGATCCATGGCAGTTGGTCCGTTCCGCGAACCATCTCTGCTGCTGTTCCGTTCTTCGTCTTCGCAGTGATCTTTGTGAGTTTCTCAGCGTATTTTCCCACTGAACAGGGTCTATCGTTGCATTAGAAAAGGCTCCATAATGTCTACTAAAGTCCAAAAGAGTGCAGCTCTTCTAAGAGATACTTCTTAGGATAACCTTCTCCCCCGATTCACTACTTCTGTAGGGTATTGTATACAACCAGAGAATCCCTTGCTCTCATCGACCTACCGCCCAAGAGGTCCTTTTCTGAACTGAAACCCTGACAGCGGGAACTGACCTGTCAAAGGCGCCGATAAGGTCAGCATAGAATTATCGCGACCGCCATTTTTTTCTGCACAGAAGTCGCGGAGAACTGATATGATGTCCAGGACGACGTGGGGAAATTCGCCGACAAAAAACTTCGTCTCCGCGAGGAACTATTCCCGGAATCTTCAATAGTCGTTGTTATCGTGGTTTGATTTCTGGAAAAGAGCTAACGGGGCCAGTCTGGCTGAAACAAAAAGAGATTGATCCAAAGCGCTTTCGGTAACTCGATGGAAAGCTTTCTATTCACTAATGACCCAGGCATAGGCTCATGGTTAGACGAAACTTCAAAAAGGTTTGTAAAGACCTGGAACCTTCGCGAGAACAATGATAATGAATGCGCTAGCGGATTTTAACGAGGTACTGGACAGATGTTCTCGTGAATTAAAACCTTTTTGGAATACGCCACGCTTTCAACTTCGACGGGATACCATATAGGAATGCGTGTTTCGCCTATACAATGACAGCGGACGCATAAACAACCTCTGTTTTGGCCTTTTCCGAATGTTCTCCTTATGGAATCACTGCTCCATCGGGGACGGGAGGCTAAACTGACTCGACGAGACCCGAATCTTGAATCGATTTGGAGTGCACGCAAGAGTCAGTACCACATCCATCCCCTTGGTGCATAGAGTTCATCTTGTGCGCTAGACATTATAGAGTATGTCCCTAATGCCAAAAAGAGCAGCCAACATACGAGAGCGTTACAATGTTCCATTAAATGTAGATAACATGAAAATTTCCAAATTTTTTCACTTCAAAATTGCTCTGGATTCAACGCAAAATTGTGTCCTCCAAGAAGTGCTGAGTCTTTGGAGAATCTCTTCTTTTCACGACGTTATTACACCGGATTTTTTAGAAGAAATCTCAATGAGTAGGAAATAGATGTACAAAATGCATTCCAACAGTTCATGAGCTTTAACTGCCGTATCAATCACAACTAGACTATTTCTGCAAGTGGCTTTCCTGTGTAGAAGGCGTACTTCAGTTGTTCCGCCGTGACATCGCCACGTCAACGTCTGGTGTCTGTTGCTGGTTCGCCTTCTGCCTATTTATCACGTTCCTATCACTGGTAAGTCTTATGTTTGCCAGCTATGCTTTGGTCCTTAAAATTTCAGAACAACGATTGCTATAAGGTTTTTATTTTTTTAAAGCGCGAATATGATGGAATATTCCACAAAGTTGAAACAACTGTTATGTACAGGTGGAGTATTTCATCGTCATTTGCTGTGGAATCCGACGATCGATCCGCTACACATCAAACGGGCACCCCGAAGAGAAGCCCATCACTGCAGCAAAGGAGGTAAGCCAGCGTTTTTTCCGTTCGATGTATTTAGCATGGAAGCGGGTAACGTCTGATGGGAAGAGCCAGAGTTCTTCGGTTTCCCCCAGACATAAGAAGAAGTGAGTGACACTCGCTCCACCTGTCAGTTGGAGGCGACCAATTGCCGTTGAAGCACTATTACGGCGTAGGTCGAGATTGCAAAATCAGAGCCAGAATTCTGTAGTCCTTTCAGCCGCATGCGGTACGCCGCCTGGCTGAAAACTAGCTGGGGGTGGGCCCCAGAAATACGTGTTGGGTTGATGCATAAGCTCTCGGACATTTGAAGCGCGTAATATTTTATTTCATAATGTCTAAACAACAACAGCGAACCACTTGAACTAAACACCATTAATGTCAGTGGTCTTCTGCCAACGTGTTGGCAGGTCGCGGATGTCTCTACTCGAGAACGTACCAGGCTGTGCCATGAATAACGCTATGTGCGCCTCTTCGATGTCGCCTCGGTTTGTGAAATTCTTGCCATCCAAATGGCGTTGAAGATTCGAGAAAAGATGGCAATCGGATGGAGCGAGGTCTGGAACGTATGGGGGATGGCGAAGGATTGTCCAGTCGTACTTCAGTCTTTGTCGACCTTGCAACGTGGGGTCTAGCATTGTCAAGCTGGAAGTAGACATTGACCTGCTCTCCACGTTATCACAGTATTGATAGGTCAATCAATAGTGATAGGCATTATCGACGTTTGGAGCACAGCACTTAAGAGCGGTCAGATCAGGCTCCACGTCAGGTTTCTGCTGGCTCTTGTATAATAACAGGCAGCGTGTGACAAAACGTATTTGTCTGCGTCGAAATTACGGTGAAAAAGGGGGAAAATAGAGAGCAATTTGGGGACAAGACGACAGGAAACCACCTGCCGTTATGTTGATCATCGAGTTGTCATAAAGATGTTTTGTTGCGATCAAAACTTGCGATCAGAACCAGGCAGGACTCGAACCCACACCTCCTGCTAGCTGGACGGGAATGTTCTACGCCAGCAGGAGGTGCTGGTTTGAGTCCCGACCGACGTTATAAGAAATTTTGATCGCAACAAAACATCGTTGTTACATCTTACATCCTCGGTACCATCCACAAGAGGCTTAAAAGAAACTGTATTGGATCATCAAGTTGCTTGACCGGGCGACATCAGCGTCTCCATTCGTCCCTGTCGCGTGCCAAAATGCTCCAATGGGTCCTCTTCGCTCGAGCGGCAGAACGCCATTCACTCATTCAGGTCTTTCACGAAGAGGTCCAACCAACGCGTTGGTGCGTCCTGGTGTTCTCTTGACATTCGCGAAATCCGAAAGGTAGCGGCTCTCCTTCATCAGGTGTCCGCGAAGCGCATAACATGGCTGGCCCACCTTATTTTCGACGACTTGGCCAGCGCGACAGCCTCTCTCATCTTCGAACGTTGACGAAGCTATGAACCCCGAAGGCCATCTCCCACTTGCGTGAGTGGTGTCACTCCGAGCATCGTCCTCTCGATGCTACGCTGATTGCGTATTCATCCTGTTTTCGTGTGGCTCAGGTCTCTGAGGCGTATGTGAGGGCATGAAGAAGGTGGGCGCGGAGCTCTTCGTCTTCTTCGCGACTTCTTCGACACTCTTGAGAGCTCCAGAAGCCGATCGTTTCCTCCTGTCCTATTCCTGTGCTAAGTCGTTGGCCATTTTGACTTCGCGAACCAGATACACGTTGCTGGAGCATTCGGAGATTAGTTTCGTTGAGCGAAAATGAGACTTGTCCATTCTTTTGATCCATTCTCAGACCCAAGCCGACAATCTACGGTAGTGTAGCAAAAATTACTGAACCCTTGTAAGCTGAGAGTACCAACAAACATTTTCAGTCGGATCCAGAGGCAATCAAATACACTTTGTGACTTTTCAGAAGGGAATACTGTATGCACCTATGTTATATCCTAGCCATTCAAAACAGCAGTTTCTGAAGCTAACGATCTCATTTCTCTCTCTCCTTCAGACACTGGAGATGGCGTACGACACGAGATGCGCCAGCTTCCGAAACAACAACGGCGTCGATCTGATCGCTCGTGTTCTCTTTCCTCTGATTTTCCTCATTTTTCTGATAATCTACATGGTCTTCCTCATTTAAGTGCCTCTCGTCGTTTACGGACCATTTCAAGTGTCGAACACGTATTCTCGTTTCCCCGTGAAAGCTTTCATATCCTTGCCTCTTCCTCAGTATTAAATACGTATTAAGTGGTTAGTGTTTAGAAACTATTAATGCTTATATATAGAGATTTGATGGTGCTATTTTTGCTGGAGACTTGAGTTACTTTCAAGCTTTATCTGCGCTCGTCGTCGAAAATCGGTCCATTCTTGCCCCGTGATTCTCGGACCAATGAATAAACATACGAAAATTTCTTACTTGCTACGCAAAAAATATTCAATACCCACCATCGGTAAGAACATTCCGGCAATACCACTGCTAGAAATGGCAAATAAAGGGCTGCGTCAGCTTCCGTTCTGCACGCCATCACAAGAACAGCTGGTAGTGCTAAAGCTCTACCGAGAGAGAAGCTCGCATCAGTCAATGACACGATGCATTCATGCACTACCACAACATGCTCTCGGGTTCAGCTACAGCACATGGACCAGGCCGTTTTGTGGCCTCGAAAAACTTGGCTCTAATCTCTATAGCATTGCAATCAAGGAGTTCCTCGTACTATACCATTTTCACGCCAATTTGGGCACTGCTCTAAGCAAACCTAACACTTTTGGAAACCACCTAAACATCTCTCAAATAAAACTAGATCTTTCCACATTAAACCATAGACTCTCCAAAAGGTTAGAGTAATTTTTTTATTCAAAGAATATTTATTTATGAGCGGATGCTGTTCTGGATCTTCCATGATGTCGTCTAAAACTTTGTTGGTCACCGAATATATAGATATTAGAACATATACATTTAAACACATCTATAATTCAATAATTGATGATTAAATAAAAGGATAAAGGATAAAGTACGGCGTTACTCAATCCCTTCTGGGATGCACCAGCGCATTCTACTTCTACGGGATGTCGTGGAGGCGACATGAATGCGTATTTGGCCATACAATGACTTGCGGTGGCCAGCCGATGAACAAGTCAGCGCTGCATCCTTCCCAGACACGTCTGGTGCCAATTCACCGACCCCGGAGGGATGGACGTCTTGGTTGGCCTGGGCGGGAAATCCGAACCAGAAACCTGGTATCGGGTGCACGCGACAGTCGCGCCTCCTCCGACTGCGCTACACGCGCCCTGATGATTAAATACAATCCAAAAATTAAATATGGATTAAATGATTTAATATAAGTTAAATGTAATCTATGATCTAATTTTATATGGTTTTATTTGCAGTTTTAAATTTCACCTGCCCAATATGTAGATACATTGTTTGAAAATTTGAAATTTTATAAAGTTCTCATTTTGAGAAAAAATTGGACTAAGACTTGTTTTAAGGAGCAAGAAGGCGGCCATTTTTTTTCTGAAGAAAAGATTTTCCCATACCTTCGTCCAAGACCTCTCGATTTGTATTCAATTGATAGCAAAATTTTCGTATACACGGAGTTTCCCACTTTTAGACGTTACATCAACAACAATTGTAAAAGTCTTCACTTCGATGCGTCATGTAAGCGGTATTTACACTATCAATCAAATTAGATTTGCAGCGAACTAATCGACTGCATGGCGCGATCTCATATTTTGTACTCATACTTAACGATTAATACCTTGTTGCACATTAAAACAAAATTGAATATTTTTTTCCCAAAAAATATTAAAATTTTATGAAACATTACACATATTACAAAAACAAAAAACATATCAAAGTTATTCAGGAAGTCGAATAAAAAATTACAAATGAAGTCAGGCCAGATTTCTTTTGAACGAAAAATTCTTCCAAACACCTTGTAGAGTCTGTAGATTAACCTTGAAGAAGCTCGCCTCGACATGGAAGGCGATGACTTCGGTTTCAGAAGCAGTGTCCAATTTGAATTGAAAACCGTCCAGTTTGTTTAGAAAAGTGGTCAGTTTGATTTGAAAAGTATCCTGTTTGACGTTATAATGGCATATATAGACCGACTCATCAGGTGGAGGACATCGAGAAGTGCTCTTACATCCAATTATCAAAGCAAAGTAGGCGCGAGGGTAAGGGTTAAGGATGAAAGGCGGCTTGAATCGATCTCTTCTGGAATGCGCCACGCATTCTTCTTTTAGGAAATCCGAATCGGGAACATGGTATAGCACGCGACAGCCAGCAGCTACCCTGCCAGCGCCTCAGGAGAAGACCGCAGTGCTACAGTGTTTTATACTGAAATACCTCTGCTGAAACCGGAAATCCTTAGTACTTTCGTCGGTAATTTCTGAGTTCGTATTTGGCCTGAACGATGACTGGCGCAGTGGTCAGCAGATCAAAAAGTCGTTGTTTCACCCTTATAAAACAAATATGACACCAATTTACCAACCCCATGGAGTGAAGGCTTGGTTGCCAAGGCGAGAAACCCGAACCAGGAGCCTGCTATCGGGTACACGCGACAGCCGGCACCTTCACCGACTGTCCTTCCACTGCACTAAGCACAAGGCTAGAGTTCACCAGAGAAAAACATCAGTGCTCACTTCTTATTCATCACAATCGTTATGATGCATTTATTATTTGAGGTGATTTTGTACCACATATGTATATCACATTTTTTACATTATGCAGCAATTGGCACTTTTCTTCCTGAAGTTCGTTATCGGTCGCTCCACCCAACCTTCTCGAGATGGCAGGCGGCAGTTCTGGAAGGCACGGTCTTGGACGTTCGCGTTCTCATCGCAGTATCGGAGCAACTTCTCCAGAATGTACGCGAACGGATGCATCACGTTGAAGTCGTGCTTGGCAGATACTCTGAAAGCGACTGATTTTTTTGGAGGATGATTTAGGGACAAATCGGTGCTCACAGGTTAAACTACTTCAAACCGTAGGCAGTAATGTTAATATTAGACCAGACCGGAAGTTACGCCGTTTTCTTCTAAACTCAAGAAATCGCAATTTCAATGACAGTTAGCCATCTTCATTTAAGATCAAAATTTTTGTATTAAGGTGTCCAGAAAGTATCTGCAGAAATACGACAATTTTTTCAAAATAACACAATTTTTTATCAACATTTTAATAATCAGCCAAATAATTTCCATCAACATCGACCACTCTCCGCCAACATTCCACAGGACTTTGAATTCCTCTGGCGTAGAAATCCGGCGATTTGAAGGCGAAAAAAGCTCAGATGACATTTTCGAGGTGGTCACGATCTTATTTATTTTATTTATTTATTTCAAGGCGTAGATCATAGTCTAGCGTAAGCAAACAAATCAAATAAAGAGAACAAACGAGCAAACTTCTGTCTACAATTGGGAATAGTAATGACAATTACGCAATCATCAACAGAAATCGCTATATCATATTCCTGAAGTTCAACCAGTAATAGGGCGTTTACAGGCCTGCACAGACAGCTTCTCCAGGTCATCATACTTCCCAATCAATAAATTGAATTCCTTGAGAATCCTGTAGGTTAGAAAGTCCGATCTTATTCGTGATTTAGCAACCGGGACTAGAAGCTTAAGCTTTCCTCTAACGGTCTTCGTCAGTACACTACCAAAAAAGATAATTGGGTCGACGGACACCTTACCAGAAAGTATTTTGTACATCATGACCAGATCTGAGATTTTCCTCCTATTTTCCAGTGAAGGAAGACGAAAGCGAACAGAACGTTCCTGACCACGCGGTATCAGACTATAATCCACCGAAAAACAGCTCATCATAAGTTTTCTAGTGAAATTGTTTTGTACGCTCTCTAGAAGGTCGATGTCCCTCTTTTTCGTAGGATTGAACACTGTTATTCCAGATTCCACAACTGGACGAACATAGGTTTTGTAAGCTCTCAAGTAAACCTCTGGTAGATTTGATTTCAGAACTTTGAAAAGATTGTAAATGCGATAATTGGCTTTATTCACCAAGACCCTGCAATGATTGGAGAAAGACAGGTTACTCGTGATAAGGAAACCTAAATCACGAGCTTCTTGGACTTCCTTTAAAGCCCTGTCATTGATCCTATATGACGGCACTGTAGTATGGCTTCTAGACCCAATCGTCAGAAAGTGAGTCTTCTCAAAGGCGATAGGCAGGTCCCATTTTACTGCCCAATAACTGATAAAATCAATTGCTGACTGAACACAGTTTGAATCTCCCGCGTGCTCAATTTTTTTATAAATTTTGACATCATCGGCGTACATTTTGCACGTAACCCCCAAATTATTAACGTAGCTTGGGAGCTCATAGGTGTACAACAGGAATAAGATCGGAGACAGCACACCTCCTTGAGGTACACCGCTTAATGCAGGAAATACCTCAGAGTATTGACCCCTCACCTTTACCTGATACGTTCTTCCTGATAAAAACTGTCGAATCCAATCAATGATCAAGGGATGAATTCCCACTGCCTTCATTTTGATTATTAGTTTCTCGACCGGTACCTTATCAAAAGCCTTTGAAAAGTCAAAATACACAACATCAGTGCGTTTTTTCTCTTCGGCCGCCTTCGACCAGTCATTAAGTGACGTAAGCAGAGCGGTTTCCACCGATCGACCTTTCATAAAGCCATGCTGGTCGCTGGAGATCACATTGTGGGTTTCAAGGTGCGACAAAATGTGCTTCTTTAGGATCTTTTCGTAAGCCCTTGCAAATATTGAGGTAATGCTGACTGGCCTGTAGTTCATAGGATCATTTAGTGGAGGCTTCTTTGAAATGGGAGTTACAAACGCATGTTTCCACCTAACTGGAACTTCCGACCTCATATAGCTGAGATTGAAAACCTGCTCTAGAGGATAAGCTATGTGGTGAACAACCTTCTTTATGAAGCTGATAGGAATGAAGTCCGGTGATACTGAAAAAGAGTTTTCCCACTTGGACAAAGTGTCAACAATCTCATCCTTATGGAACCATAGAGTAGAGCTCATTTGGGGGAAATGAGGCAATTCGTTAGTGTCATTAATTAATGTACTGTCCCCATCAATCTGATTCCTGTTGTAGACCTTCTGAAACACTTCAGCCATTAGGTTAGCTTTATCCTTGTCCGCTGAGATAAGCTCTCCATTAGAACCGAGTAAGTTAGGAATTACATTGTCCTTACCTGAATGCGAACTCATAAACTTATAGAAAGCCATTTTGTTGCTAGATAAAGTTATCTTCCTTTCGAGATACACGTTGTAACGATGAAGTGCCTTGCTAAGTTTAGATGACAAGGACTCGTATAAAGACCAGTCTTGTTGACTTCCAGTAGCAGATGCCTTCGTCCAGCAGTTGAGACGACGACGATATAGTCTTCTCAGATGCTCAGGAAGGCCCTTTTCCTCTGCGTTGAGTTTTCGTAAAGGCACATACAGTTCAATTGTATGATGAAGAACTGCAAGTAACGTTTCATACAACTGATTGACTGTGCCGCCAGAGTTCATGATTCCCAGCCAGTCAATCCCTGCCAGATATGTACCGATTTGATAGTAATCCGCACATTTGTAATCGCGAACCCATCTAATTTCCTTGCTTTTACGCTTCAAATCTAACTGAAACGTGACCGAAGCATGATCACTACTACCAATAGGTGGGCCTATCTGTACGTTACTAACGAAGCCTGACTTGTTGCAAAGAATAAGGTCCAAGACTGAAGATCTCCTTGTTGGAGCTAGCACCAATTGTTGGAAACCATGAGTTTCGAAAATTTCGGAGAAGCACTTAGAAGTATAGCTTGTACGGGAAGTTGACAAATCTGGTAAATTGAAATCTCCCAATAAGAGAGTGGTATAACTTATAGCAGAAAAATCACTAATGGCCTTGACTAGTTGATGCGACCCTGAAATGCTACAATCAGGTGTTCTATAAACACATATTACACGGAAAGAATCTTCATCTTGCTTTACGTCACAAATCAAAATCTCGTAGCAGCTTTCTACTGACTCACTGAAAACCTCATTATACGAGAGCGACCTTTTTAGAAGAAGTAGGATGCCACCACCTTTTCTGGAATGCCGATCGCATCTAACTCCTATGTATTGGTTACTAGCAGTGCCCATAAGTGCTTTCAACTCGTTTTGACTACTCAGCCAAGTCTCAGTCAGCACGACGAGATCGAAATTATGGGTGCTTAGTTCCAGAGTTAAAGCACTGCAATTTTTGACGAAGGATCTTATATTTGATACCAAGCCTAAGCACTTATCGCGGTTTTTCCGGTGACCGTTCAATAGTTTCCCGCAGGACTGCTATTGTACGGTGAGGAGGTGGCGATAATGTTAGCAGAGGGACCAGGTGAATGACAGTCGTCACGAACCTGAGTTGTACGTGCCGAGCTCTCACTCCCCAGCCCTCCACTACATTTGCGCTGCTCCCGCCTACGCACTCTCTCCTCTCTTGTTAATGAAGGGCGTATGTAAATGCCCTTGTGAGCAGGAGAGAATCGTAGGCGCGGAGCACGCCTTATCGCCAACCTTTGAAATTGACCTGAAGGGAGCACGACCTTGATGAGACGTGGCCTATCCTGTGCAAGCCGCCCCATTCGGTAAACCGAGACAGGAGTACACTCCACATTCAAATAACTAAGCAACTCCTCAACATAAGCTAAGTCATGAGATAACCTGTCAGACGACTTTGTTGAAGGCGACTCCGGAACATGTGAGACAACAATCGATCTATGAATATCGTAGTCTACTTCAACACGAGTTGCATCAGAATGCTTTTGGGAACCAATTTCCTCTGCTCTCCTGGAGCTTTCGAAACTGGCTAATCTTTCCTTCAAAGAACGATTCTCCTCCCTCATAAGACGTAGCTCCTCGAGCAGTTCAGCATTCCTTTGACTGACTTCTTTCATCTCGGCCCTCGTGTCGATCAGCAATTCGATTATTTGCCTGACGTAGGCCGGAACCTTTCCTTTTGCTGTTAACGTCTGCAGGTGATCGATTGCGTCCGGTGTGCTGGTCGTCGATGATCTCGTTCTCAGTCTTCCACAGGCATCGCAGTTGTTCTTGAACTCCTGGTTCACCTGAGCACACTTCGGGTCAGGACAAGCCCATTCTCCCTCCTTGAGTAGTCTCCGCGCTAGTCGCGTTTCCTTCTCTTGCGCAGTCTCTTCATGTCGGCTGGCCATGGCCGGCACCGGCACCTCAAACTTGGGTAATTAAACCTAATTAAATAATTAATAATAATTAAATCTTCATAACACTTCCCTTCCACATGATGCTGAAGTGATCGAAAAAGGTGGTAGCCACTTGGGCCAGAACTGGGCTCTACGGTGGATGCGGCAGAACTTCCCATCCGAGTTCCAGAACTCTCTGAAAAGTCGTCTTCGCGATGTGTGGGCGCGCGTTATCGTGCAGCAAGCGAACTTTGTCGAGCCTGTGCTGTTCCTTGCTCATCTTGTCGGCCAGACTCTGCAGTTGGGTAGCGTAGACCTCGGCAGTGACAGTCGTGCTGTCAGGCAACAGCCCGAAATGGTAGATCCCATAAACTCCCCACCAGACGCTCAGCGTGACTTTCCTCGCATGAATTTCACCTTTACGAAAGATTTCGGCACTTCACCGCGTTGGCACCACGCACGTTTACGAGCGTGGTTGACGTAGAGGACCCATTTTTCGTCTCCTCTGACGATGGTGTCCAGCCAGTTGAAGGTGCGACTTCGGGAGAGCAGCTGAGTGCATATGTCCAGACGTCTTCGCCGGTTGTCGTCGGTTAGTTCGTGTGGGAGCCAATGACCGAGCTTTTTAACCATTCCAAGAGATCGCAGTCCAGTGTCCACGGTGGATCGGGAACAGTCAAGAGTAGCAGCAAAATAACGCACACCTTCACATGAATGCTGCCCCGCCAGTTTCCTTAGTTAGTTCAAAGATATCGTTGTTGGTCGACCAGAGCGAGGCTCATCTTCGAGACTCGTGTTCCCGCTTCTGAAGCGTTCGAACCAGCTGTACAAGACCGTACAGAAGGAGCTTCAGAGCCGAATACGCGACACAAGTTTCGATAGGCTTCTGCAGCGGAGTGCCCAGATTCGAACTCATAAAGGAGCACGTGTCTAATATGGGTAAACAGTTCGGCCATCGTACAGTGAAATAGGCAAGGAAGACGGAGCTGGATATGTTATGAAGATACAGCAGGATAATCTCTTTGTATAGCATCTATGCTGAAGTCTTCAGAACATTCTAGAAAAAATCTGGAACATTGCAAGTTTTCTGCAGATACATACTTTCTGGATACCCTAATATCACTTGCATTGCATATCTCTTCCAACTAAAGCTACTGGTAAGATGGTAGATGGATAGTTGCGATTTAAACTTTTGCGCCAGATGTGATCCGAATTAGCACCCTCTATGTACTTTCTGGGTAGCGCGATCACCAGCGCGATCTGAGCAAGCGCAACATCCACGACATTCTTTACCGGCCTTCAGCTCTCACCTGGACGAGCCACCACTGTAGTCCTAGGAATGTGGGCAGGATTCGTATATGGGAACGCGCCAGCCAATTAGGCCGAATGCTGACCACCTATGCGACATGGAGCATTTTTATTACAACAGCAGAGCGTATTTGCAGTAGATTTTCTTTTTTATCATTAGATTATCATAAACGTATTTTGTTGTAATCTTCGGGCTTGCCTATTAGGTTCCATTATGAACTGTGCCTCGCGATGGTTCGAGGAGGGTAATTCCTCCCACAAATGTTTTCCAAACAATTTTGCAACATCGGCCGTGACGTCGATTTCTTATGTGAGTAGGCGGCACAGCAGTATACTTTTTGATGTCGTACCAAGCTGGGTAATCATTTGGGCTTTTCTATCATAGAATCTATTCATCTGGACAATCGCCTATTCTGAACAAGGCTTCCATCACTTTAAGGTGTACTATGTCTAGGTTAAATTATCCCATGTCAATACTTTGCGATAAAAATGATAATTGACGGCCTTAATAAATTCTTTTGCGGGATGAGCCATGCCTTTTACTTCTGTGAGGCATCATGGAGGCAACTCGAATGCGTACTTTGCCTATGCAAGGACTTACGGTAAACAGACAAGGGAAAAATCAGTGTTTTAACCTTCCGAGACAAGCCTGGCAGCAACAATTGACCGACTCCAGAGGAACGAAAGGCTTGGTGGGCCCGAGCGGGCCCGAATAAGCAATCTGGAATCGAGGTGTGCGCGACAGCCGGTTCCTCGTCCGACTGTTCCTCTGCGCGCGCATTGATGCTTTAGCTCTAAGTTTTTTTTTGTAGGAAAATCCTTGCTAACCTAGGACGCGAATTTCTATAAGATTTTGTCCTCACGTTTCCGAGATTCGAAACCCCGCGACATGAACATCTGGCCTTTCGCTGACTCGAAAAGTGAACTGAAGTGTTCAACTTTTGAATTGATCACTTATATTTTATATACATGCAAAACTACAGGTTTTTTCTTTTTTCTCTGTTGTGATACCAGAAAGACCCGTGTAGTACAGTCGTAGGTGGTGCCGGCTGTCGCGTGCAACTGATTCCAAACTCTTGGTTCGGAATTGCCACTTAGGCCAGCCAAGCCCTCCATCCCTCCGTGGTCGGAAGATTGGTACCGGACTTGTTCGGGAAGAATGAAGCACTTACTCGTTCATAAGCTGCCCACCGCAGTGATTGCGTTGACAAATACCCATTCATATCGCCTCCACGACATACCGTAGAAGTAGAATGCGTGGCGCATCCCAAAAAACGGTGGATAACGTTGTCCTTTAATCTTTATTCTTTTAACGATACCAGCACATGCTAGAAGGACGTATAGTAAAACAATTTTAAGCGGATGGACATATTCAAAGCATAAAACGGCGAAAACTTTCAGTTTGATCTAGTATAATTTCTAACTTGGAAATTTGCCAAATAATGGTCACAAATAAAAAGGTAAGGAATTAAGCATAAAGATCGGCGCTAACCAGTTCCGTTGTGCTCCACGCATTCCACTTCTACAGGTTGTTGGCGATGAATGCGTATTTCGTCTGACTTGCGGCTGCCAACGAATTGGCAAGTCAGTGATTTCTTCTTCACAGACAAGTCTGGTACCAATTTACCAACCCAGAAGTAATGGAAGACTTGGCTGGCCCATACGAAAGTCACAGAACCAGTGGATTCATTGACGTATGCGAGAGCCGGCGCCTCCTCCAACTTCGCTCTACGCGCCCTTTTGAAATCATAGTTTTGGAAGTGGAAGACTGAACGTGAGGTACGTGCTCTGATTTACGACTTATTTCAGTATCATTTTTTATAGGCTACATAAAAAATTGGGTCTTAATGCGGAAAACACCTTGAATAGCTCGCTCTTATCTTTACGATGCACTTTCAGGCTACAACCGTGCCAGTAATGTTGCACTCGGAATCGCTATCAGCAGCTCACCTTCGATGGATCTCTGTTTACACAAGCGACTAGCAAAGTCTTACCTATACAGCCGGATTCTGGCTTGTTTAATGGAGTTCTCGATGACGTCCTTGTGAGAGAAGTTATAGTTATCGATGAGATCTATCTTGTTTTCAATTACCACCACCGGCAGAAAGTCACAGCTTTGCACGCTCCGAACAACTTCGACGGCGTATTCGAAGCTCTGAAAAACAGACGCAGCTACTGTACAGCCAGTCAGTGAACATTCTAGTTAAAATGACAAGAATGTGATAAAAACTGCTTAACGTATATTTGCAAAAATCAATCACCTTGAAATCGTCTGCAGCAAACACCACAACGACGGCATCGAATTCTGAGACGTACTCTCGGTGCCACTGAAAGCAAATTCTATTTCAAGTTATTGTCAAAGTCGCAGACTTAGAAGGATCTATTTACATCAGAAAGCTGCCCGTTAATGCGTGGAAGCTTGCCTTGATTAGCGTACGTTTTGTGCGCCTGTAGCGTCGTCGGTGGAGATGCCATTTGCCGCCTGCTTCCGGAATCGACTAACTTGGTTCAAATCCTGCTCAGACCAACAAAGCCCACCATCCCTACGTGGTCGGCAAGTTGGCACCAGACTTCGCTTAGCAGGGTAAAACACTGACATGCCCATCCGAAAGTCAACAAGTCCATTATATAGGGCAAACATGGATTCACATTGCCTCCGCGAGATCCTGGAGAGGAATGCGTGGCGCATCCCGTAGGAGATTATCAAAGCCAGGTTCTACTTGCCCACCTCCACTTACATCAAGAACAAATACAGAAGTAAGAAGAAGGATTGCAAGACAACGAAATGCTGAAAATAGGCCCAGAATCGTTTCAGTTTCTTTTTCAGGGACTGAAGTAGTCTACTGGAAATAAACAAATGACAAAAAAGAACTAACAACGGCCTCCATCAACCTCTTCATGGGATGCTCCGACGCATTTCACTTTCATGGGATATCGTGGAGCATTTTGAATCCGTATTTGAGCTGTACAATGGCTTGCGGTGGCCAGCCAGTGTGCAAGTCTCTAGATTACTCTTCACAGAGACCTTGAATTCACATTTAGATCCATATGCATCCTTTATCGAGTGTTCTATTTTTTTGTCCACAATAAAAAAACTTCTAGAAGAACAGCGGGGCGGGCTGGGCCAGATAACTTTACATAAAAGTGGTTAACAATGATATAATATTAGTTGCGCCAGGCGGGACTCGAACTCGTATCCTCTACTTTCCGGGCGGGATACTAGCTTATTATTTCAGTATGGATCAGAACTACACCGTCTAACACATTATAGCCCTATTCACTTCAGTGAGTGCGGGAAACACTGACTAGTAATTATTTCTAAACAGTCAACTCACATCCTTACGCCTTCTAGACCACGGAGTTTCTTACCAACATTATTTTGCAATGATTTTTGAGGCATTTCTTAATACAATCTTAGTTATGAATAGTCCAAAGCTTTTATTCGTTGTTAGAAACTGTTAGAGACAATCATAGTACAAGGTGCCCTGCTAAATGTAAGAACCGTTTGAAAAGTAATGACGTTGCTGGAAGTAAGGGTACAGGAAAAGTTTTGGGCTCATATGAAAGTGAAAGCAAATGGAATTATGATACAATACGAGCGGTGGAGATTGCGCCACGCAAAATGGGTTGCGGTAAAATGCGGGGAATGCCAAATAATGCAGATACTATATGAATGGGGTTTGAATGGTTTTATCATTGCTGTTTGTAAAGCTTAAGATGTTGTTTTAGATGTTTGAAACTCATATGAAAACGCAGAGCAATGGAATTGCCTTAAGGTGCAAATGGTCAAGATTGCGCCGTGCACCCGCAACCAATGGATTCCTTACATTTCGGAAACAATTGGTTGCGCATGGGCTGAATGCTTGTTACAGCCTTGTTAATACATAATTGACCACATTAACCTGCGCTGCGCTTCTTTTAACGTTTAGGATTTGACAGTGCACTACAACTTCATCTTCAAAACCCTTACTAGCAGCAATGATATGACGTTTCATACACCCGGTGCAAAATTATGAGTTCACCCCCGATTTGTCCATTAGTACCTGAAGAATCCGCTGCCGAGGCTCAATGACGTTACCATCGTATTACACACTATCGAAAACCTCTACAGAAGAATTCTAAGCAGGTTATCTTATCAGTGCAGGATACCACGAACTTTTATCGAAGATTTGACGAATGGAGACCGGTGTAAAATATAAGTTCACTTCATAAAAACATGATTAATACAAAATTACCTACAGACAAAGTAAGATTAGTGCTTCGTCACATCACATTTGTTGCAACCATATCGAAAATTCCATTTTGCATACTACTGACAAGGTTACCAATAACAGTTTGCTCTACTTTGGTCCATCCATCAAGTATGGCGTTCTTCAGGTCAAAAACCGAAGTGAAAGTGGTTCCATTTATGTACAATTTGTGCACAAGAATGCCCTACAAGTTCTCCATCGGGTTGAGATCTGGGGAACAACTGGGCCACTCCAAAAGTTAAATTCTGTTGGAGTTAAGTCAATCTGTAGTTGACTGTGATACGCGTACGGATGCATTATCCTATTGTAAGATTAGGTTGTGCCTACGAAATCTTCTGAAATATGGCAAAAGGTGATTTCCGAGCAATTTCTGGTAGTCTTCACTGTCCATCCTACACGAGACGAACTCCAAGGCAACAAGTCCGTATCCAGAAAACGCAGCCCAGACCATGAGACCATATTTCACCATGAGACCACCGAAGTTCCGCCTGGAGAATACTTGCTCCTCTCTCCGTTTTTAATTTTAGGGTGGTATTCTCCGACCAAAAGAAGTGGAATCTTAATAGACTCGACAGGTACAGGCACTACTGGAGAGATCTGAGGAAACGAAGCTTATTCTGCAACAAGATGATGCATCCACACACTATCATAGTCGACTACAGATTGGTTTAACTCCAACAGAATTCAACTTTTGGAGTGGCCTAGTTGTTCTCCAGATCTCAACCCGATAGAGAACTTGTGGAGCATCCCTGTGCAAGGAGTGTGTAGAAATAGAACCACTTACACTTATGTTTCTGATCTGAAGAACGCCACACTTGATGCAGGGACCAATGTAGAACAAACTATTATGGTTAACCTCATCAGAAGTATGCCAAATAGAATTTTGTCTGTGGGTACTTTAGTGATTAATCACGTTTTTTATGAAGTGAACTTATATTTTGCATCGGTCTCCATCGTTAAATTTTCAATAAAAGTTCATGGTGTCCTGCAATGACAAGACAACCTGTTAGAATTCTTCTAGAGAGGATTTCGATAGTGAGGAATACGATATAACATCATTGAGCGTCAATAGTTCTTCAGGTACTAATGGACAAATCGGGGGGGTGAACCCATAATTTTGCACCGAAGTGTATAGCGCTTATGGTTTTTAACATACCACACATTTTACTAAAAGTTTTAGTATACTGTCAAGTTCTGAAAGTCAAAAGAAGCACGGCACAGGTGAAAGTAGTCGATTAATAACAAGATTGTAACAAGCGTCCAGCCATAATCAATCGAGTCTGAAGTGTAGTGTTTCAGACAGGTGCATGGCGCAGTCTCGACAATTCACACTTCACAGAATCTTCGCTATCCTGTGCTTTGTATGAGTCTCAAACATCTTCTAAGCTTCGCAAGCAGAAATGTTGCAATCGCTCAAAGAGCACCGATGCACTTTTTAGGACGTCCTGCATTTCACCGCAATTTTTGATGTATTCTAAAGTTCTGAACTTTGAAAAATCACAATTCAATCGATGCGTCTACTCTATAGAGAAGTAGGTTCATGCCGCAAAGATGAGCAGCATTGGGAGATGGTGCGCGCTTACCAATCACAACAAAGATGAGCATCGACTTTACGCGCGGAGCAATCCCATATGTCGGAAAATTGATATTTTCTCTCGCTTTCATATGAGCTCCAAACTTGTCCAGTAACTTTACAGGCAGCAAAGTTATCACATTTGAAACGGTCCTTACATTTTTTGGCAGACCCTCTGTAACACTTCCGGCCAACACTTTAGAAAAACGCTACCTCGTCCTTTTTCCGTACGTCTATCCGTATATTGACGTCGTCCAGCCGCAGTACTGTTGTGCCTTCTGATCCGTCGCCTTCGAAAGAGAAGCACGACAGGAGGCTCGACTTGCCGGTCTGAATTCGTGAATATTTCTCGTGTCCCTGATAGCCGAAGGCATTGAAGCTCGCACGGCTCAACTATGCCGGAAAGATCCGGCTGATCTCTCGGCGACGCATTAACTCACCCCACTTCCGCCACAGATCAGAAGTCGGAAATGCCGGTCATAATCGCCGTCATCCATGGCTCCTGAACATGCACTATACAGCTTGGCTCAGTTTAGCTCAGAAAGTGTTCACGAGGAGTCAAATCAAAGCACAAGAGTGGAGCGATACCTGATAAAACGTCTAAGCGAAGCTGATAAAGTGCACTTTTTGAACAGGAAAGAAACGAATAACGGTACTCTATATTATGGGAGCATAAAGCACGTAGTCCAGCTTAGTGACTGCGACACACATTCTTCTTACCTTTTTCTACCTGTGATTGCAGAATATATCATTTTCACGTCGAATTGGACACTCTTCTAAGCTAACTAGGAATTTTGAAATCAAAGCGAATTCTTTCAAAATTCTTTCGAAATGAGCTTCTTCTACATTAAACAAGAGACTCTCCAAAAAAGTTGGAATAATATTTCGTTCTTTAAAATTTTTAGTATGATTCTTTGGAAGTTTTAAATCACCTACCCAATAAGTGTACACGTTGTTTGAAATTTTATAACATTCTTATTTCTAAAGAAAATAATGGATAAAAGTTTGCTTTAAAAATCAGGAAAGCGGATATTTTTTGTTCCAAAAAAGAGATTACGCCATGCTCTCTTCCAAGACGTTGCGATTTTCATTCGATTGATAGCAGAATTTCACTTTGCTAGGAGCTTGACACCTGTCAACAATACAACAAAAACAACTGTGAAAAACACGCGCACATATCCTCACCTTGATGTTTCATGTAAGTGGCATTTGCACTATCAATTTAACAGAATTTACGGTGAACTTTTGAATGCATGGCGCGAAGTGATATACTAATGCGATATACGCTTGCTTTTTGCTATACTTTAAAACACATTTTAATTATTATTTTTTAAATAAAAAATTTTATAAAATAATTACACTTATTACGGTAGGTGATCCAAAAGTTTCAAAAAAAGTTATTCCAAATTTTTTGCACAAAAAATCTATTCTGACCATCTTACTGAGTTCGTGGTTTGACCTGCCTGAAAGTCGTTTCGATTTGGAAGAGTTCGCTTTGAATTCAGAAGTCCTAAAGTTAGCTTAGAAGAGTGTCCATTTTGGCTAGAAAACTGTCCAATTCGACATGAAAATGATGTATACACCTTTTCATCACTAAGGGCAGCTAAATGCGCATTAGCGCAGTCGGAGGAGGTGGCGGGTGTCCTGTGCAACCAGCAGCAATATCCTTCGGGGGTCCCGTCCAAGCCAAGCATACCTTCCATCCTATCGGGGTTTGTGAACTGGTACAAGACAACTCTGTGAAGGACAATGCAGAGAGTTGCCCACTTGCTGGCCACCGCAAGCCGTTGTATAGCCCGAATACGCATTCAAAATGCTTCACGACACCCATTGGAA
Organism: Heligmosomoides polygyrus polygyrus; assembly: GCA_947396885.1. NCBI lineage: Eukaryota > Metazoa > Nematoda > Chromadorea > Rhabditida > Heligmosomidae > Heligmosomoides > Heligmosomoides polygyrus. The sequence goes on from OX377202.1 coordinate 19,608,047, forward strand.
GGAATGGAATGCATAGGAGCATCCTCTGAAAAGGCTGGTTTCCGTCATTGTCTATCTTTTGTGTTACTATTTATTCCAAAAGTGAATTACAATTCATCACACGCGTAGAAAACTCAAATACTAAAACTGCAGAAATACAAAATAGCAAAGGCAAACCATTTACAAAAATCTTATGCGGGTAAATATGAAAATGGAGAGGAAAAGAAGGTTAAGAAGGCTAAAAATTAATCCAATCAGGCAGCCGTTTTATTTTTGTAAAAAACCACAGGAGCAGTGCGAATACTGTTAACCTAAACTCAGGACGAAAAGGACAACGGTGAGCGCTAATCAACTCCTTTGCCGAATGCGCCACACATTCTTTTCACTACATATTGTGGAGGCAATTCAAATACGTGCTTGACCTATGCAGTGATTTGTAGTGGACGAACCAGCAGACGAACAAGTTATCCCTGCTTTCTAGATAAATCTGTAGAAATCCACCCATCGCGGAGGGATAGAAGGCTTGGTTGGCCTGGGCTAGAAATCCGAACCAGGAGTCTTGAATGGGAGTGTACGCCGCAGCCGTCGTCTTCTCCAACTGCGCTTCTATGCGCCCATCGTGGAAAGACTTCGGAAAAATTATTCTTCGTAGAGAAAACGATATTTCATGCGAGATGGTCTAGCCACGAACACGGGTGCGCTGCTGCGCGATTCAGTCAAAGCGCAAACGGAGTCGTTCTTCAAGACAGTGCCGCCCCCCTCGGAGGTATACAACTTGAAAATACCTGCGAGAGGAAAGTCCCAGGTCTATTTTGACCCGCTCCTTCTGGTAATTCCCAGCTCTTTCGAGCTATACTGCGACGTTTGAATATATGGTGTATACGTGAGGCAATGCACGTTCTAATTCGCCTTTTTTCTGATGAAAGTCAGGAATTATAAGCGTTGAAAATAGTGGTGTTAAGCAATTTCAAGACATATCTCTTTCATGTATTCAGATTTAGATCTCTTCTTTGCTTTTTTTGCATATTTTTCTCTCCTGGGGCGAACAAAAAATGCACCCATGAAAAGCGCTTGCCCAGGAGACCGCTACACTTTCTTCACACAAAGAGAGGGGATTATCCATGGCACAACATGCGTGTGTGACATTCGAGATAAAGAGGTAGTGGGAACAGACGTAGAAGATTTGTTGGCCAACGTTTTCAGCAGAATTGTGGAGAAGCAGAACTGATTATTTTTCAAGCGAACGAAAGTCTTGAGGAGAAATACTTCATCGATGTTTATGTGACGAAGTAAAGACCACCTTAGACCAAAGAATAAAGGACCTTTTGGTATGCGCCACGCATCCTACTTGAACGGGTGTCATGGAGCGATCTGAATGCGCATTTGGTGCTACAATGACTTGCGGTGGCCAGCCGATGAACAAGTCCGCGCTTTATCTTTTCCAGACAAGTCTGGTACCAATTCACTGACCCAGGAGGAATGGAAGGCTCGTTTGGTTTGGTAAAAATCCAAACCAAGAACCTAGTATCGAGTGCTCGCGAGAGCCGGCATTCCCATCGACTGCGCCCAATGGTCATCTTTACTTTTTAACAATAGCTCAGTTCGCTTAAACGGATGTCACCCCAAAATACGGACCGCTATTTAGCGCAAGTTAAATTTGGATTGAAATGTTAAGTCAACAAGTCAACATGGTAAAACGCTTCGAGAAATTCAAGATCCACCTCCCAATCATTAGGAATAGAAAGTTCATTGCAAACCCATAAGCAGGTATAAAGTCAGTCTCACTCTAAAAGGTCGCCATCTCTGCTTGAATTTAGAATAGCTGTTTATTCTGCTAAATCAAGTTGTACAGGTTCGAGCCCCGTTCAGTACAAGACTTGATCAGAACTATACAGACAACGTGAGCTCCATGCGTAGCTCTACAGACACTGAAAGAAGAGGAGAAGGTGACCCTGGTGCCAAATACATGTCCAACTGGTTTTTCCAATAAAAATATGATGATATCACTGTGAGCGGTCAAATAAACCTGATGTGAAAGATTTGTTAGGCAGCCAGGAAGGTGAGTGTGGATAAAAATCACTGCCTCGCGCTACGCGCTTGCTTCCTGGAGATTTTGCGAAGGGAGTGCATGTGGAGACCTGGAGGCGAATTCATCAACGACTTACAGCAATCTAACAGAGAAAATACGGCCGAAACCCCAGATAGTGCGGCTTATCAAGCAATATGGTGGAACATTTCGCCGCGCTATCAGGGATTTCTGCTGTATTTTCTCTATTCAACAGCTGTAAGTCGTTGATAAATCCGGTCCCTGATTTCGAGCGTCGCTAGGATTCGGTTTAGGTTCGATGCAAGTCTAGTTGCCTTCAATCCGCAGCTGGCGAAGTGGTGATACACTTGCATGGAGAAGATAAGACACTGAGCTGGCTTCCGACATGCGGACTCAAGCTTCTCCACCATATCTCGCTGAGTTGGAATGCGTGGCGCATCCCATACAGAGCCTGATCGAAGACAATGGGTGTGGAGAAATAGTGTTTCTTTCTTCTTCGACAAGTTTGATGCTAATCCAATTCGCGAGGGGGGAGGGGTGGAAGGCTTGACTGGCCTGCGTGGGATCCCAACCACGAGCGTCGCTTCGAAGTGCACGGTCTAGCTGGCGCCTTTTCCGACTGCGTCATCAGGCTTCGCGCCGCATTAGGAGGAAGAATAGTAATTTTCCCGAAAACGTGACAATTGGCTCCTTATAGAAATTCAAATTGAGCAATATCTTTGTCTTTGTATTTTACTGTACTTTGTCTCTGCTTGCAAGTGCTTTCTTCGAAGGAGTTATGTGGATAGTTCTTTTAATGCGATCTAAAATAGTGGCTGTGCCATTGTACAACAATATTCACCGAATTTTTTTACTCAATCAATGGATCTACCTTTTGTTGACTGTTTCGGAAAAACAATAAAGATCGATGAAGTATTTCGGTTCACGTTTAAATTACTCGTGGTGAAAAGGATTCTCGAAAGAAAACGGAACAACGGAAACTTCAGAAAAACAAGAAAAGAATGTCTGTGATATCTGCTCAAACCGTTATGAAGGAAGTTGTTAGAAGTTGTGCCAAATGTAATATGCCGATCCGTGATAACTTTTCTGTGATTTTCGCTTGCATATTACCAAGGAATTGTAGTTTGTATGTACGCATTTGTTCTTTAAGTGTTGTTTTTATTCACATTTTTACGCTAGACATCTATCTATGCAAATAAGTAAATAAAAGAAAAGAACACCTGGAGAAGAGCGTATGGCAGATGAACCATCAGCCTTATTTATTTATTTATTTATTTATTTATTTATTTATTTATTTATTTATTTATTCAGCCAAAACGCAACTATGTGACGTGTAGCGAAGGAAGAGATGAAAAAAGAATATTAATTGGCCTGCGGTAAGAACAAGAAATAGAAAAAAGCAAGAAATGAACGAAAAAGGATTAAGAAGCGAAGAGATGGAAGGGAACGAAGTTGTTTCCACAACCGGAGGTAGAGAAACGAAGAAGGGACGAATGTTTTCAGCCACGCTCCTATATACATATCAATATAATCAAATCAAACTTTGTGCCACGGAAACCAGTTCTATGCAGCGGAAATGGAACTTGTTTTCTTATTTTCTCTCTCCCGATATAAAGGCGTGGCGAAAATTCCGGACAGTTTTGGCAGCACGCTGCTCTTCGGTTAAGCAGAACTGTTCTCCATCGAGGTTTCATGGAGAACAGTTCTGTTTAGTTCTGTTTAACGTAGGTACAATTGGAACTGTAAACGCTTTAAACGACAATATAACTAGTCACTTATGTGAAAGTTCGATTCCTTCAGAATGAACTAGAGCAACAGCAGGTTGTGAGGTCAGAGAAGCCGTTTTTCTCGCGCCATTCTTTGACGAATTTCCCATGTAAATCAGATACCAACTCTCTGAATTCGCAGGAAAGATATGCTTCGCTGGCTTGGACGAAAGCCAAATCTTCACCAGACGCAGAGTGTAAGCGAGAGTCGGGTTTGGGCTTATCGTAGCAGCGCTACAACGGCTCCAACTAACCATAACTTCCACGAAAGAAAAACAGAGGATGGCCCAAGGTTGTCGCTCGCAGCGCTAGGTAAGTCTCTGAGTTCAACGGACTGTTACGTTTTGTGATTTGAACAACGTGTTTCCCAGACAGGTCTCGTTTCTAATCCAATTTTAACCTCTAAGAAGGAATAGAAAACCAAACCTGTCAGCAGGGCAACATACGTCTGAACTTGCTTGACTACATATGCGTATTCTTATAGGCCGAATGAAGCGCAGTCGGAGGAGGTGCCGGCTGTCGCGTGCACCCGATTCCAGCTTCCTACTTGGGATTTTCTGCCTAGGGCAACCATACCTTCCATTCCTTCGGGGTTGGTGAAATGATACCAGCCCTGTCTGAGAAGGATGAAGTGCTGACTTGTTCATTGGCTGGCCAGCGTAAGTCATTGTACGGCCAAACACGAATTCAAATCGCCTCTACGGCATCCCATTCAAGTAGAATGCGTTGAGCATCCCAAAACTGATTGAATAACACCCCCTTTATCCTTTTTTATCTTATGTGCTGCATTCTCTGCCCTACAGTTTATGTAAAAAAAATTAAATGCGCCTTATAGCGAAAAAGTATAAACGGACAAAGGACGGTGTTAATCAATTTTTTTGCGATGCGCCACGCATTCTACTCCTACGGAATATCTGCGAAAGCATTCTGAACGCAGCTTGGCCTATACAATGACCTGCGGCAACCAGCAGATGTACATTTCAGTGCTTTATCTTTCCCAGGCAAGGTTGGCAGAGCACTGACCCCGAGAGGATGGTAGGCTTGGATTACCTAAGAGAAAAATTCAAACTAAGAACTCCGATCGAGGTGCCTCCACCGATTGCGCAACCACGAGCTCGGCAGATCAGTATGCACGAATAGATTGGTCGGATTAATCAAATCGTAATATCAGCAACTATTTATTTATTTATTTATTTATTTATTTATTTATTTATTTATTTATTTACACACAAATGTGAGCACGACTCTAGAATAGAAGTAACTCGAAGACACAGCATGGTGAGCAACACAACGAGGTGAAAAAACACACAAAGATTAGAGAATCCTTAATAGAGTACGTCTTCCGCTGATGAAAAAAGAACTGGACAGGAACGCGGGGCGAAGAGCAAACAAGGCGTCCAGTGCAGAAAAAAGCTTGGTAGACAACAAACGAGATGAGAGAGCAGCAGTGAACAGGGAAGAGGAGGCGAAAAAAGCAGATAAGATATTAGTCCTATGACTTCGACAAAAAAACGTCCATTGGTCTGAAATGCGTAAAAACCTAGAACGCGGAACACCTGACACCGAGCTATCCAAAAGGGAAATAGTGAAGTGAACGGTATGCGTAGAATGTATGACTAAATGCATTAAGGGAGAACATAGCGAGAGTGGGGCCACATAGTGGTACTCCATCTGTCATATTTGGTTCAGTCTAGCTCGCAGATCAGGGCTATCACTACATGAAGGATAATGGATAAAGGACGGCGTTAATCAAACCCCTCCTGGGATGAGCCGCGCACTCTACTTCTGTGAGATTTCATTAAGACAATTTCAATGTGTATTTGATACAAATCAGTTTCTTTAAGCCTCAAGTGGCTGTTATCGAGGTTGTAAGCTGTCATAACGATGTATTGTTGCGATCAAAACTTCTAGCGCCAGGTGGGACTCGAACCCGCACCTCCCTCTGACCGGGCAGGAATGCTCTAATGTGTATTTGGCCGGTAGAAAAGACCTGCGGTGGCTAGTTGCTGGACAAGTCGGCATTTCATCCTTCCCAGACAAGTCTGGTACCAATTCAATGATAATGGGTCGATGGAATGCTTGGTCGGCTTGAGCGACAAATCCGAACCAAGAACCTCGACACGGGGTGCACGCTATAGTCCGTGTGTCCTCCGACTGTGCTATCTCACACGCTTTCATCAAATGGGGTCGCTGAATTGAATAAACTGTCTTAGGACCCACTGCACCCACTTACTTTTGCCGTTAGCAGCCTTCTTCAAACAATTATATAGATAATGCCAACCAGGGATGCACACAAAATTCTGTGCGTTAAATTTTTAACGAAATTTCTGACGGCAAATTTTCGTTAAATTTCCAGTAAGCCGTTAAATTTCGTTAAAAGTACAAATAGCTGCAAACCATTATTTCAAGTGAAAAAATCAAGGAAAACTTTATACGTGTCAATTTCAAGAGGTCAACAGCTAAAATTCAAGGAATAAAGTGTAACACTGCAATGCAAAACAAGCAATTCAATATCAGCAAACACAGAAAAATAAACAAGCCTTGAGCAGCAAATTATCTGTAGGTGTGGAAGAAGAACGGGTATGAAAATATCATTCAAGATGAGCACCGACAAGGCATCTTAAAGGTAGCACTTTGCCAACGTGTTATGTTGAGGGATAGGAGCTTTCCTAATTTTATTATTAGCTTTTTTCTAGGATCATTTAAAATACCTCCAGCGGCCGAAAACATTCTCTCCGCCTCGACTGTTCCAGGTGGCTAAAGCTAAAGTATTCTGGGATAAGCAACACCAGGATAGGCATATCTTACGAGGGGGTGAGACCAGTAACGTTGCGGTTTCCTTGACGTGCATGGAGGTTAGTGGAAAAAATTTCTAGCTCCAAAACGCATTGAATGATAAGGTTAAAGGACGGCATTACTCAATCTCTTTTGGGATAGGCCACGCATTCTACTTCGACGAGATATCGTGGAGGCGATTTGAATGCGTATTCGGCCATAAAATGACTTGCACTGGCCAGCCGCTGAAGATGTCAGCGCTTTATCCTTCCCAGACAAGCCTGTTATCCCGACTCTGGAGGGATGGAAGGCTTGGTTGGCCAGGGCGGGAAATCCGAACCGGAAACCTGGTATCAGGTGCACGGCCGGCACCTCCTCCGACTGCGCTACACCCGCCCCTCAAAATTCATTTAAACATTTTCCAAAAATTCATTTTAAAAAATTCATGAAAACATTAAAACATTACCGCTAATTTCAATAGTTTTTCAGGAACACCCCTAGTTGAGGGGATGAGACCTGCATCATTAATGAAGACTAAGGCTAAATTGATAAGCCCACTGAGAAAAAGATCCGCTAAAAATTCCGTTAAGCTTCTAAAAACGTTCGTTAAGGCGTTATGCAAGATTTTAACGAAAAATGTCGTTAATTCATTAAATTCGTTTAGTTGTTAACTGCTAAATGTGCACCCCTGATGCAACTCAGAGGCCGGATTCATTAATGATTTTAACCAGGGTATTGTAGGTAGAGAGTAGAAACTGAAGTATTTGCTGGCAATCGTGAATCGTGAATCCAGCCGCAGAAAGCAGCACATATATTCGCGTAGAAGTAGAACACTTGGCGCGACTCAGAAACGTCATTAGCACAGATAGTTGTCCTATGCGAGCAGACGGCCGAACCAACTACATATAGGCTGCGGCTTCGTCTGGATTTCGATCGTATTCTATCCATATTGATTGGTAGCTCGATTTTACCAACTTATTTTTACTAGTGTTTTACTGTAGCTGCGTGATTCCCACGTCAAACGCTAAAATAGTGGCAGAAATCGATAATGCTGATCGATTTTGATTCAGCAGCTAGCACTGGCTACTTGCCGCCATCGCACTCTTTTGCATGTCGCCTTATGCGGTCAATTCTGGACAAAAACAAGTAACATTGACCGATATTGATTGGTTAACCGATAAGTTCCATTGTTCAGAAATCAGTACGGCGGCCAGTCGTGTTAATTGCAATTAGCCCGATCGGTGGTCAGGTTACTGGATATTGGCAGCATATAATGTTCGTGACCTTCGTCCAGCGGCCAATAAATCCGCGCCAACGAATAGGTGGGCCTAGCGATGAAATAGTTACGTAATTTATAGCAGGAGTTATTGAATTATTGGAGTGCAGGGGTTGGCTTCATATTTTTAAAAGTTGAACACCTTTGAAGCAGCTATGGGCTATGGTGCAACGTCAAATGAAAAAAGGCTCAGTTAAATACGACAGAGTGCGCTAGCTTCACGCCTTAGACTGTCAGTTCCATGCAAAAATCGATAAATTAGATCAGTAAATGCTGGCCGATTGATATCGTTTACATGCTGGCGAGCTTATCCGCCATGAATTCAGCAACAGTCTATCTTTGATTGCTTAATCGTGTATGCGCACCTTAAAACACATACAGGTGACAAAAATTTTGCGCGGACGGACATACGGACAAAAGGACAAACTCTTTGACACATTGCTGGGCAATTTTGCGGTTGGTTTCGTATTTTTTTTTAAGTTGAACACCTTTCAAACAGCTATGGGCTATGGCGCAACATCAAATGAAATAAAGCTCAGTTCAATAAGACAAAGTGCACTAGCTTCACGCCGTAGACTGTCAGTTCCATGCAAAAATCGATAAATTAGATCTTTAAATGCTGGCCGATAAATATCGTTCACATGCTGGCGAGCTTATCCAGCCGCCATGAATTAAGCAACAGTCTATCTTTGATTGCTTAATCGTGTATGCGCACCGTAAAAAACATACAGGTGGCATTAATTTTGCGCGGACGGACATACGGACAAACGGACAAACTCTTTTTGACACATTGATGGGCTATTTCGCAATGTATGTAACCACAGAACTGCAACTGTGACTGTACCTAATCAGAAGTAAATAAGCAAACAGTGCGGTGATAAGTGAATTCCAGAAAGTCTTCTATTCAAGACGTTGTACCGCACTGTCATTCAGAGCGACTTAAAGCACAAGAAGCTGGTCACAGCACACCCTTAAATATACGTCCAGCCCCCTTCCGCGACCACCGCCAAACGAGGCAGATAAGAGAGCAAAAAATCGGAGTCTCGAAGCGTTTACGCTCTCGCAACGTCACACGAAGCCAGAACGGGTGCTCTCGGCCTGAATTAGCTTTGCTTTTCGGCCCCAGCACCAGCTTATCGTCTGGCCGCCCGTCAACATCAACACTGAGTCCAGATACAGTGTTAGATGGCCTGATCACGGCTTGCGATGAGCTCAAATCCAATTCAATCCAGCTTCGTTGATAATCGCTAATGGTAAGGCAAAGTCGATTATACATACCCTGTGAACGTATACACCAATCTGAAGGCGTGGAGAAGGAGTGGAACGTGTTTTAGCTTTGTACATAGAACGGCAATCGCAAGCAGCACATTTACGAGACAGTGATTACCTTCATCCATACCGGTGCACTTATTGGGACATGGGAACTAAAAAAATTTCAAGCAATGTTATACCATATTTTCTTTGTTTAAAAATTATTTGAACTTATTATTAAATTCTTATTGAATTTAACTTTAAAGTTTAACTTCCATTTCATTTCATTTCGATTTGGAAGAGTTTGCTTTGATTTAAAAGTCCTAAAACTAGCTTCGGAGTGTGTCCAATTTGATTTGAAAAGTGTCCAATTCGACGTGAAAGTGGCCCATATATTTAAATTTGCTTGGTAGTGCAGTGGAAAGAGGCGCCGGCTGTCGCGTGCAATCAATTCCAGGCTCACGGTTCTAGTTTCTCGGTTAGGCCAGCGAAGCCTTCCATCCCTATAGAGTCAGTGAACTTGGCACCAAACCTGCCTGGGTAGGATACAGCACTGACTTCTCTATCGGTTGGCCACTTCAAGTCATTCTCTAGACCAAATATGCATTGAAATTGTCTATACATCGTCCCGTACAAGTCGAATGCATGGCGCATCCCAAAGCGATTTCATGCTATCTTTTTTCTTTTTGACCCCTATTTTACGATGACTAAAAGCAGAAATTTTACGGTACGTTGTACTAAGAGATCGCATCATGCACTTGTCTACTCCGATCTGATAGATAGTGTCCAGCAAGCTGCGACATTCATTTGATAACAAAGAAGTTCTGCTTGCGCAAGCTCCGCATCAAGCAGCAGTACAACTAAAGTGGTAGAGAAAAACAAGCACATTTACCCTGCACAGCTTTAAGGTAACGGCATTTACACCATCTATCGGATAAGTGGAGTAGCGTGGTGAGCGAGTGCACAGCGCGACCTACTCTTGCAACACACTAAAAGAATTGTTGCTTCCTTGCACTTCCTTTGAAAGCCAGAACCATTGCACTTCTTATTTAAAATAAAAATTTTACCCTTTTTGTTACAACACCATCTCGGTGGCTCATAAGTGAAGAGAAAGGTCTCATAACGTTTTTGATACTGCAAACCAATTTTTTTTCTTACTAATTTGAATTCAGCAAACTTTAATGAAAGAATTGAAAACCAAGAATTGAAGAATGAAATGAATATCGTAATGATAACACATATCATAATACATATCCATACAGATACCGTACAACAGATCACGGTATGGTTACTTTACATAGAAAATCCTCCATACCTGGTTGGCACAAGGATAAGTACGTAAGTTAAGTAACTTTAATAATTTATAAATATTGACAACAAATATTTTAAAAAATAATAAATGCGTATAAAAAACAAATAAAAACAGATAAAAACAAAACAATAACATACTTAAAAATTATAAATATAATATAATATAATATAATGAGAAAAAATAATAATTAAAATTAAAATTAAAAAATAAAAATATAAAAATATGATAATAAAATTATAACACTTCCTTCTTCACTAATGAGCCACCGAGGAGGTGTTACAATAAAAACGGTTTGTCTGATGGGAGGTAGGGAAACAAACTATTGAGGCTTGATATTGTTTCTCCATAAATCTCAAGTATATTTAATGTTTTTAAACGTCAAACTTTTTAACTCTAATTCAATACTTAATGCTTAATGAATAAATTTTTGGGAGAAGCTATAGTAAATTTCCTTAAAACAAAAATTTCCGCCGAGTTTTTAGAGTGCTAAATCTGGAATAAGATCGTTTTAACTTGGAAGGCGTTCAGTGTCTTTTCAAAGGCGCCCAGTTTGCTTTAAAACGTGTCCGCTTTGTGATGAAAATATTAGTATTTAGTTTGACGTGAAAAGCGCTTACAAAAATATAACTAAGATAATAGAGAAAGATGATAGAGAATCTATGGCTGTTTTATAAAGTCATACAGTCACACAGAAAGCATGAAATAGAGACGGCTTCCTAAAAGTGATGGTTTTAATTAGTGCACAAAGAGGATGGAAATTACACGTAGAAAGGAAACAATACGATGATAGCGAAACGAAAAATTTTTGAAACTCGGCTAACGCCACGCTGGAAGCAGTAACCTTTACCCAGATCTGGAAGACAACGCGAAGCGTCTGCGTTTTGCAGCCGAAATCTATCCGTCTCTCTGCGGCAGATCGACTCACTAAAAGGGAAAGCGTACAAACGAACTGTGATCGAATCGAAAAACAACAGCGCGAGTGCAATAGTGAGGTCAGCGTATCAGATTAAAGCTGCTGGCCACTCGGAATAAAGCAATCATAACTAAACTTTACCGGTCGATGTGCTCAAAACACCAGGAGCGGACTCCTATCGTACCATGAGGCTACAATTTGCAGCAAAATATTGCCTTCTTATAACTATGAAGGTCTTTAAAGGAGAAAGGCAGTCAGCCCAGCTGGCTGTTCGACAAGCAAAATGGGCAGCGTAGCAAGCTATCCATAAAAACCCACTACGAAACTCACGTGGAAAGAGCGTGTGCTCCCAGCGAGCTTCGTAGTATTAATTAGGTAGTATGGTCTTCAGCTTAACCGGTTAAATGCCAAATCAGCAGCGGGCCCATCCCGTATCACGGGTGGGTTCTGACAGACCTCGAGGATATCGCGGTTGTTACGTGCTTTCAATCAGCGGCGGTGGTGTAAGGCGAACATCGCTGCCCGGAAAGCAGAAGATGCGGGTTCGAGTCCCGCCTGGCGCAAGAGTTTTGATCCCAACAAAACATCCTGCAAGGACATGTAGTGTTAATTCGTTAACAATGTTTTGACACATTTTTGAAGCCTAGAGCGGCTGATATATTGGCTACATGTTGTTACAAAATGTTTTGTTGCGGTCCAAACCCTTGCGCCAGGCGGAACTCGAACCCTCATCTTCTGCTTTCCTGGCAGTGATGCTCTACGCCCTACACATAAAACTCCTTGAAAGTGTTCAGAATAACTTTACCCGTAAGCTTTTTCTAAAGTGTCGTGGTCTAAATTACGACAATATTCCGAGTGGGTCTGACAGGGCCAAAATGCTCGGGTTGTCTAGCCTTGAGACTAGACGAAAGCGAGCAGATTTAGTTATGTTGTTCAAAGTCCTGACAGGAAGGCTTTCCATTGATCCAGTTGGATTTTTTGGCACCCCTTTGACAACTGACAGAAGAGGGCATCTCCGACTTTACCTGCCACTTGCAAGGTCAAAAGTAAGGTCAAGTTTCCTCATTCACAGGAGCATCAGGGAGCTCAACACCTTGCTTTCGGAGAACGAGAACATTGTTAATATGTCTCTATCCTCTTTTAAACGTTTAATTGCGCTAAGGTTTCGTTAGGCTTATTTTTTGTTTGTTATTGTTAGAATCTTACCGCATGTGATTGTTATCCGTGCCTTGTAATAAATAAATAAATAAATAATACACCACCGGCGCTGCTTTTTCCTCGAGGTGCATTAGCACTCACCCGTGATATCGAGATGAGCCTGCTAGTCAGTCCGTTTTAGGATGGGCTACGCATTCTACTTTCAAAGAGACGTGACAGGCAATCTGAGTACGTACATGCATGGCTTACAATAATAAATACAATGACTTTGCCGTTGAACAATTCAGTGCTCTTTCCTTCCCAGACAGGTCTTGCACCAATTCACCACCCCGGAGGGATGGAAGGCTTGGTTGGCCCTAGGCGGGTTTTCCGAACCAGAAACCTGGAATGGAGTGCATACGACGGCACGTGCCCTCGTTTTCCAACTGTGCCACCACGCGTTTATGGTGTTGCTTTCATTTGAAAAATTCCCTAGGCCATTGTGCTGATAGGTGCTTGTTTTCTGATGCAGCCCATTAAAGTGGTGAAATGCCTATTAATCAAAGTTAAGATGCATATTTTAAATTTAAAATTGGAGACACACGTGTGGGTGTGATGGACCTCGAGGATATCGCGGATGTTACGTGCGGTCAAACAGCGCCGGTGGTGTAAGGCGAACATCGCTGCCCGGAAAGCAGAAGACGCGGGTTCGAGTCCCGCCTGCCGCAAGAGTTTTGATCGCAACAAAACATCGTGTAACATCATATAGCCTCTCTACCAGTCGCTCCATGCTTAAGCAAATGTGTTAGAACATTGGAGACACAGTCAATCTGTAAATTGCATGTAAGTGAAAAACTTTCAAAAATAACGATAAATTTAAATATTTCTGAATGATATGTAATACTATGCTACAGGCAAACACAGTACAATGCCGCCCGCGTCGAGCAGTCAAAAAGACGGTTTGCGACGGAAAAGTCCGTAGCAAACGGTCGCATGCTCATAACTCCTTTAATTTTAATTTGTTTAAGAAACTGTTGTCACCATTCAATTCGTCTTCTCGAGGTCTATACAAATATATATATATATATATATATATATATATATAACTTTTTTAGACCACCGCGTCAGGCTTTTGCGACTAGAGCACCTTATTTTCCAGGACGTGCACGTGACGTGCAGTGCTTTCATAGTATCTCAACCGTGACCAACAGTTTCTCAAACAATACAAAATTAAAGGAGTTATGAGCACGCGACGGTTTTCGACGGATTTTTCCGTCGCTAACCGTCTTTTGACCGCGCGACGCAGGCGGTAATGTATTTCTAGATCAACCTATTTAATATCAGGCCGTCCAATAATTCTTGTCCGAAAATTTCACCATTTTTAATTTTTTTCAACTTTATTGAAAAACAAGTCTAATCAATAATATAATCACCACAGTTATCCACAACAGTGGCCCATCGATTGGGCAGGTCGCCGATGCCCTTCGCCCAGAACTCCGGGGGCTGCGACTCGAAGAAGTCCGCGATGTCGGATTTGAGGTTGTCGTAGTTGGTGAATTTTCTTCCGGCCAAATGGTGCTTCAGCGGGCGGAACAAGTGGTAGTCGGAGGGGCGAGGTCCGGGAATACGGCGGATGGGCAACCGTCTCCCAGCCGAGCGTCGCCAACTTCTGCTGGGTCTCCTTCGCCACGTGGGGGCGCGCGTTGTCGTGCAGCAGGTGGACCGAGGCCCGTCGGGGACGCTTTTCTCGGATGGCGGCGGCTAGTTTCTCGAGCTGATCGGTGTAGATAGAGGCGGCGACCGTCCTGCCTTGTGGGAGCAGCTCGAAGTACAGCATGCCCTTGGCGTCCCACCAGCAGCAGAGCATGATCTTCAGCGGGTGTTCCCTGTCCTCGAGGCTCGTGTCGCCGCTCTCGAAACGATTGAACCAGCGCCTGACTGTGCGTTGGGACACTGCATCCTCCTTGCACGCTCTACAGATGCTGGCGACCGCGGTGCCCGTGTCGTTGCCCAGCAGCCACTCGGTACACGAACGTACGAATTCGACCTTGGTCCATTTTAGCTTATACTGGTAGCTAGACGCGGCGACTGCGCCTTATATACCCCTAGCGTGGAACTCTGGAGAACCTTCTAGAAGGTTTTTACACTTGCCTGATATTATAACACTTCTAAGGGAAATTACAGAATTTTGAAAATTTTCGGACAGGAATTATTGGACAGCCTGGTACAATGACTTGGCCGTTGAACAACTCAGTGCTCTCTCCTTCCCAGACAGGTCTTGCACCAATTTACCACCCCGGAGGGATGGAAGGCTTGGTTGGCTCTAGGCGGGGTATCCGAACCAGAAACCTGGAATTGAGTGCATACGACGGCAGGTGCCCCGCTTTTCCAACAACGCTACCACGCGTTTATGTTGTTGCTTTCAACAGTGGTGAAGGATGTCATGAAGCCGTTCAGCCAAGATTGTTATCAAAGCTTTATTCGGCTTACGTTTCGGCGTAACCGCCTCCTTCAGAGCCTGGAAAACTCAAGAAGAGTTTGAGAAATTACTCGTCCAAGGATCATTCCAAGTTACAGGAGTCTGAAAAATTAATGAGAGAATGAAACGAATAGGGAGTAAGGCAACCCGACTGACCTTATGGAAACAGCCGAAAAGCTGGAGGGTGTTAAACGGGATGCCAAGATTCAACGACAGTCGGAGATGGAACATCTTACGCGGTGTTACTTTCATTTGAAAAATTCCCAGGCCATTGTGCTGATAGGTGCTTGTTTTCTGATGCAGCCCATTAAAGCGGTGAAATGCCTATTAACCAAAGTCTGAATGCATATTTTAAAATTGGAGACACAGTCAATCTGTAAATTGCATGTAACCGAAACTCTTTCAAAAATAACGGAAAACTTAAAGATCTCTGAATGATATGTAATACTATGCTACAGACAAACATAGTACATTACCGCCCGCGTCGAGCGGTCAAAAAGACGGTTTGCGACGGAAAAAATCCGTAGCAAACGGTCGCATGCTCAGAACTCCTTTAATTTTAAGTTGTTTGAGAAACGATTGTCACCGCTCGATTCGTGTCTTCGAGATCTACACAGACATATATGAAACTTTACCAGACCCCGCGTTTTCGCCGTGGGTGGCCTAATAAATATCTGCAGCAGGCTTCTGCGACTAGAGCACCTTATTTTTCAGGACGTGCGCGTGACGTGCAGTGCTTTCGGAGTATCTCAAGCATGGTCAACAGTTTCTCAAGCAACATAAAATTAAAGGAGTTATGAGCAAGCGACGGTTTTCGACGGATTTTTCCGTCGCAAACCGTCTTTTTGACCGCGCGACGCGGGCGGTATTGTACTTCTAGATCAACCTATTTAATACATGGCATCTGAATTGTATCAAATTTTGTGTAGAGGTAACGCTTCAACTGATCATCTCCAAACCTTCAAGCTGCGCAGAAGAAAACACTTGAGTTAAGCTAAGGATAAAGGTCGATGATATGTGTGCCAATTTCATTATAAAAATAATATAAACACTCTTTGTGTTCGAAAAAGCGTTATGTTAATACCCACCCAAAGTTGTAGCATTCTAATCAAGCCCGGTAAAGCATGAAGAACGAAAAGGACAGCGAGAACTTCTGAGTTCCTGATAACGAAGACTATCGGCGAGTGTGGCTTCTAAGCTGATTAGTGGTCCCTATCACTGCAATCGTTTCTCGACCATCATAACACTTCTTGCGGTGATAATTCGACTTCATTGAACATCTGAGAAGATCGTTTAGAAATTCCTGAACAAAGACCAGAAGGAGAAGCATCAGTCTTCCAAGTATAGAGCTGAGCCTTCAATTTTTCTCAATTTCTTTTGTTTTAGGGCGCGTGTAGCGCAGTCGGAGGAGGTGCGACTGTCGCGTGCACCCGATACCAGGTTCGTGGCTCGGATTTCCCGCCCAGGCCAACCAAACCTTCCATCCATCCGGGGTCGGTGAATTGGTACCAGACTTGTCTGGGAAGGATAAACCACCCGATACCAGGTTCCTGGTTCGGATTTTTCGCCCAGGCCAACAAAGCCTTCCATCCCTCTGGGGTCGGTGAATTGGTACCAGACTTGTCTGGGAAGGATAGAGCGCTGACTTGTTCATCGGCTGGCCACCGCAAGTCATTGTATGGCCAAATACGCATTCACGCCGCCTCCACGACATCCCGTAGAAGTAGAATGCGCTGGCGCATCCCAGAAGGGATTGAGTAACGCCGACCTTTATCCTTATTATCCTTCTTTTTGTTTTAGTGTAAGGAGAACCGGATAGGGAATAAGAATAACTAATTTCCCTAGCAAAATTTTAGCAACAGATATAAAGTTAGCATAGGTGTAGTATAGTGTAAGCATAATAAGTATAGTAGGATAAAAAAGGATAAAGGACGGCGTTACTCAATCCCTTTTGGGATGCGCCACGCACTCTACTTCTACGGGATGTCGTGGAGGCAATTTGAATGCGTATTTGGCCATACAATGACTTGCGGTGGCCAGCCGATGAACAAGTCAGCGCTTTTTCCTTCCAGGACAAGTCTGGTACCAATTCACGGACCCCGTAGGGATGGAAGGCTTGGTTATCCTGGGCGGGAAATCCGAACCAGGAACCTGGTATCGGGTGAGCGCGACAGTCGCGCCTCCTCCGACTGCGCTACACGCGCCCTAATAAGGCCCTCAATAAGTATATTTCGCAGAGTCAAATGAACGCGTGAGATGACCTAGTGGTAATGGATAAGGATAAAGAGCAGCGTTACCCAATCCGAATTTTGGATCCGCCGTGCATCTTGAAAGTTCGCCCAACGTTTGAACTTGCTCCAGGTAACCCTGCTCCCTATAAGAAAGTTTTTTTGCAAAACTATTGCGCAATTCGGGTTCTTTCTATAGCGCTCTATTTTTTACAAACGAGCTGTTACATCTGAACAAGAGCAGCTTACAGATGTGACAGGACCTGGGATACTCTGTGGTTCTATGGAATATCTAGAAGCAATTTGAACTCGTATTTAGTACAGGAGCATTCGATAGCATACACCGTGAATTGCCTTGGTGTATTCTTAGGATCTACGTTATATCCAAGCTTTTTGTGAAAGCATTCAAGAAGCTGAACAAGAACTCCTGTTGCGTCAGAACGAATGTACACGGGTTCTTCGAAGTTGTTACTGGAGTCAGACAAGGATGTGCACTATCTATAGTTGTGCTTTCGCAAAATTTTCGAATATTCGAATGGTTTCGAATGCCCGCACAATTTTCGAGCATTCGAACTCGAATACAATCGAAAAACGCGATTTTTTGAATAATCGAATTCGAATGCATTCTCGAAAATTCGAATGCATTCTCGAAAAACGCGATCTTTTGAACATTCGAATTCGAATGCATTCTCGAAAAACGCGATCTTTTGAACATTCGAATTCGAATACTCAAATTCGAATGAAAATCATTCGAATACCCTCATATTGGAATAGATCATTTGAGCACAAGAATAGTACTCTCCTCTCTTCTATTCAACCTTGCCCTGGACTTCATTATGAAGAAATCCATAAGAGGTGACGGAATGGGTATCAAGTGGAGTAGGAGGTATCGTTTGACATACCACGACTTTGCAGACGCTGTGGACGGCTATCACAGCAGAGAATAACGATTCACCGCAGCAGACGGCCGCGAACCCTCCTTACGAACGAAGCTACGAAGGTTGGACTATTGTTAGATCCGAACAACGTGAAAGCCATACAGATAGGGAGAGTAGGTATGAACGTAGGTATCAATATCGAGGCATCACAGCTCGAAACTCTTTAGGAGTTCACATATCTTAAAAGTACCACGCCATGCAATGGGAATGTGGAATCAGAAATACCGGCAAGGATTGTTAAGAAGGGATCTGTGTTTCGAAGGCTTGGACCAATCTGAAGTTTATCGCCCATCGCGTTGAATATTAAGCTGCGGTTTTACCACTCCATTGTCGCCCCTATTGTTGCTTACGCGAGTGAAACACGGGCGATGTCGGTGAAGTGCATCAAAAAGCTCCACCAGAGATTCTTCGACGGATATTGAGCGATACCCAGATCGCGTGGCTAACAGAGAAGTCCTAAATCGAAACGGATCAAATATTCTCTGTACATGAACCGCACAAAGAAGTCTACACCTCGCGGCACACGTCCTGCGAATGTCCGAGCACAGATTTCCCCGAGTGGCTATGTGGTGGATTCCAGAAGCTAGTAGCAGAGCTCGTCCAAGAAGGCATGGAGGCCAACATTTGAAAAGGACTTTCAGCTACTAGTTATTTCCAGAGGTGGTGGTGAAGAATTCGCACAAGACAGGCATCGGTATAGAAGTCTCGTTGCCCGATATGCTCAACAGCATGGGAGGAACTAACAAGGAAGGTCAAAGAGGTGATCGTGGAGACTCTCAAAGCGACATATATAGGATTGTAACACGTTGTCTGGGAAGCACTGTGGTGGTTTCCAAATTTGCTGCGGACCCCTGTGTAGGTTAAAAATGGCAGAAAACTGTAGCGCAATTCCTAGTAGAAGCGAGAAGGCGCATTCACGGGAGGCATTCACCAGCTACAGCGATTGGATGGCCGAATGGATAACGCAGTGGACCTTTAAAAGGGTGGTCACGGGATCGATTCCGGGGATGTGGTTTGTGCATTGCTAGCGACGTTTTTTGCATTTTTACCAATGTAAAGTGCAGTTTGGTATCGGCAGGGTTCAGTGTTCGCTTTTCCTTCTCTCTTTGACCTCTTGCAGGATGTGAGCCAAGCTAGCCTTCGTCGATTAGAGATACATCGCTGGCCATTAAACTATGCTTGCCTTGTCGGGTTATAGCTATCCATGTGTGATCCCTTTATAATGGTCTGTATTAGTTTTGGAGTGAGCGTGGAGCGCAGTCGGAGGAGGCGCCGGCTGTCGCCTGCACCCGAAAGCAGGTTCGTGGTTCGGATTTCTCGCCCAGGCCAACCAAGCCTTCCTTCCCTCCGGGGTCGGTGAATTGGTACCAGGCTTGTCTGGGAAGGATAAAGCACTGCCTTGCACATCGGCTGGCCACCGCAAGTCATTGTATGGCCAAATCCGCATTCAACACGCCTCCACGACATCCCGTAGAAGTAGAATGCGTGGCGCGTCCCAAAGAGGATTGAACAGCGCCGTTCTTTATCCTTTTATTTTTATTAGTTTTGGGAATGTGTATCGTAGTAACCTCATTTGAACGCTCTTCCCCACTCTAGGGGGGGGGGGGTGGGGTTGGGGAGGGGTTCTGTTACAGGTATGAAACAAGTACTCTCACGTCTGCAGTGTCGGAAAATTTTCTTGGCCAATGTTCGTCTAGGCGAAGGCAATTCCCCTAGACGTCGTAAGTCTAAGTAAGATTTAAGCAGTACAGGAGAATTGCGTTGACCAGGTGATGACAGTGTTTTATCCTTCCCAGATAGGCCTGGTACCAATCTAGCAACCATAGAGGGATGGACGGGTTGGTTGGCCTGGACGGGAACTTCGAACTCGAAATGCATGCAACAGCCGGCACCTTCTCTATTTGCGCTACCACATGCCCGATGTATTTATTTACTTAACGCACTACAATGGGAAACAATCCACAATACAATGAGAAAGAACCGTGACTATCATGTCTAGAACGCAATAAAATGAACACGGAACGTATATTAACACGAGAACCGACTAAATAAAGAGCTGAACGGTTTTGTTATGTAATTAATGTTACTAAGGACTCAGAAATATGACTGAGCACGACCTTTAGAGAAATACATAACGAACGGAACGGCGGCTACCGAGAAGCTGAACGAGCTCTGACTAAAAGACTGAACGCTGAAGAAGGATTAACGGAGATGGCAAACAGCGCTTCCGGTTAAGAACACCGCGGTGCGTTCTCTAGGACTGGTTCGACGGATTTGTGAAGCGGAAGTGACTGCTGAGAAATCGTCTTCGATTCGAATGCTGGAAACTAGCCTTTCGGTGCTGTACAGGAGGAGTGTGTAATGCCGCAGAGTGGTTGACGCCTCCGGAGGATAAGCTCCTCTATAGATCCATGGATAAGCCCTCCATACCCTGTTATTGAACCATCACGCGATCATTCTCTTTGCAACGATTAGAGGGCTTATTACGGACTTTCTGTCGCAGTTCAAAGCTTGACTGTCCAGCCTAGCAATCTGCTACTTCTGCTTTCATACAATTAATATTGCCAACACCGTAAAAATGTCGATAAATTGTAGGAACAGCGAGCAGATTTCCTTCCAGGTTTATTTATTTGTTTTGAAAGCGTGGAAGCGCAATCGGGAAAGACGCCGATTGTCGCTGTTGCTCCACTCGAATCGAGGTTCATAGCCCGGCTTCCGTTCAGCCCAAACAAGCAAAAATATATAATATACATAAAGTTTGAGGTGGCCACAGCAAAATCACAGCTAAGTGTAAAAATTTTCTGCTAATAGAACTGTTTCCACCCTCATTTATGTTTCCAAAACAAATCTTCTCACCATGTCTACAGCCCAGTTTAGAATGCCTGCCCATCGTGCTTCTCGATTAGGGGACTGCTAAAGCATTAGTCTATTGTTTCCTGTTTTCTCGTTTCTTTTTTCTGATTTCACTATCCAGGATGTCATTCACGTTTCGACTAGATGGTTCACTGTTCTGTTCGTTCCCAACATCTCTCTTCTTGAAACCTCGGCACGGTGAGTTAGTTTGTTGTCAGTATGCTGTGCCAAACGAGGTTTTAAGTGGATCTTTATTATTGCAGTCTGACGTTTCGACTTTCCGTCGTCTTCAGAGGCGCATGGGATCCAGCGTAGGCGCTGGTATTCGCCCACGCTAGAAGACCAGTTGAGACGAATCTGAGTAGGTGTTCTGTTTGTTATCCCGCATGATTCCAAAATTTGCGTCTCATAAATAACCAATAAATAAATCAAAACCTTCTGTCTTTTTGGGGTCGGTTATCTGGCAGCAAACTTATCTGGAAAGGACAGAACCCTGATCTTTTCTATCACAACGATGTTTTGTTGCGATCAAAACTTCTAGCGCCAGGCGGGACTCGAACCCGCACCTCCCTCTGTTCGGGTGGGAATGCTCTACGCCTTTACACACCGGCGCCGTTTGATCGAACGCAACATCCACACCTCGTGGGACCGATCAGCACCCACCCGTATCCGGGATGAGCTGGCCGCTGATATCAGCATTGATTGATCCAGTTAAGCTGATGGTATTGTTAGAAACAATTCAAATCAGTTTCTTTAAGCCTCAGTTGGCTGGTATCGAGGTTGTAAGCTGTCACAACGATGTTTTGTTGCGATCAAAACTTCTACCGCCGGCGGGACTCGAACCCGCACCTCTCTCTGACCGGGCGGGAATGCTCTACGCCTTTACACCACCGGCGCCGTTTGATCTCTTCGTTTGTCCGCCACAAGATATTCTATAATGGATAAAATGGTAAAGGATTGCACTACTTAATATCTTATGGGATGCGCCATGCACTATACTTCTACGGGATGTCGCGGAGGCGATTTGAATGCGCATTTGGCCACACAATGACTTGCGGTGGCCACCCAATGAAGAACTCAGCGCATTATCATTCCCAGACAAGTCTGTTACCAATTCACCGACCCAAAAGGATGAAAGTTTTGGTTGGCCTAGGTGGGAAGTCTGAACCAGGAGCCTGGTATCGGGTGCACAAGATAGCCGGGACATCCTCCCACTGCGCTACACGCGCCCTAAGCCAATATATATTCAAGTTGTCTTTGTGATATCACGTAAAAGAATTAGTGACGCATCCCGATTACGGATTGATTAGCGCTGATCTTTATGTTTTTCCCTCCTTCCTTTACATTTTATGAAAATGGAACCAGTTCAACTTCGTTCATACTATAATCAGCTGAGAAAACTGTTATTTCCGCCATACGGTGTGAAATTGTGAGAAAGAAAAAACACAACACTTTCAAAAACGTGGAGCCTTTTCTCAGAGTGAACATCCTCCCTCACAGTGCACTCTAGCTGAAACTCCCGGCTGAAATCGTCGCGATACCCATTAATGGGTAGAACGGGATTTGAACCACTTCCGTTGAAGGATCTAGCACTGGAATATGACACTCTGTTTGATGCACTCTCGTACCTTAATTGTCGAATTACTCGAGCTGGCGCCAGCGAGTTCTCCATCCGTCTTAGTGACCTGTCACAGTACCCGCTGGTGCTCCTCCCCGGAATGAGACGAATAGCACTCTTTCAGGGTTTGGAGAGTGAAGTCTAGCCAACGCTTTGGTTGGTGTCGCACAGCGGAATTTAGTGGTTTACGACGACTTGGCGCAAGCAATGACTCCATTAATTCTGGTACGTCGACGAAGCTTATGGTTAGAACATCAAAGACCTCTGATTGGCGTGAATCGTGCTGGTTTGTTCATGTTCTTCCAATTTCGATCACCTGTATCCCCTGTTGATCATCGACTTGCTCGAGCGGGCGCCAGCAGCGTCTCCATTCGATCCTGTCGCGTGCCATAGTGGTCCAGTGGATCCTCCTCGCTCGAGGGACACGAAGAACGTCATATCGGTCGTTCAGGGCTTTCACGACGAAGTCCGACCAAAACATTGGTGGGCTCCTGGTGTTCTCTTGACATCCCGCGGAATCCAGTCGCTGATGGCTCTCGTCCACCAGGTTTCTGCGAATCGCATTACGTGGCCGACCCACCTAATTTTCGACGACTTGGCCCATGCGACAGCGTCTCTGATCTTCGAACGTCGGCGAAGCTCGGAACTCCGGAGGCCTTCTCTCACTTGCGTGAGTCGTGTCACTCCGAGCATCGTCCTCTCGATTCCACGCTGCGCGACGCTGATCGCGTGTTCATCCTGCTTTCGTATAGCCCAGGTCTCTGAGGCGTATGTTAGGGCAGGAAGAACAGTGGAGTCGAATAGGTCGGCACGGAGTCGGACGTTCTTCGCCTTCTTCGCGACTTCTTCGACGCTCTTGAAAGCTCCCCAAGCCGCTCGTTTCCTTCTGCTCAGCTCTAATCTCGATAGGCTCCGAAATTTACTTAATTCTATTAGTTTATCCATTTTTAAAAAACCGAAGAGACTAAGGGGATGGAATACTTAATTGAACATTTACAAAGAGAGCTACAAAAAACGAAGACAACAACGAAAAAGGAACCCGCCTGGCGCAAGAGTTTTGATCGCAACAAAACATTCTGTAACAACGTATAGCCTCTCTATCAGCCGCTCCAGGCTTGAGCAAATGTGTTAAAACAAAGTTAAGCACAGCCGTACCGCTCTAGGTGGCCGGTTTGATTTTAATTCGGCAAAACAAGATGACAGAATGTTGAAAGACTTGAGACGCTTAGGTGCACGGCGTAATCGTAGGAGTAACCTAACATAGCAGCATCCCATCAACTAACTCACTTTATCAAGCTCTGTGGATTCTTATCAATCTATTCTGACCTTCAGTGTACTCAAACCAGGTGTTGCTCAGGGTTGAATTTACTCAAACCTAATTATAACCTAATAATAACCCTTGAATTTAACCCTGGACCCGCCCGGTTTGAGTACCCTGAGGGTCAGTCAGGATGATAAGAATCCACAGAGCTTGGCTAAATTCGTCAGTTATTGGAATGTCCCACACTGCGTTGCTCTTCGATTGCGCCGTGAACCTAAGCGCCTCAAGTGTTCCAACGTTCTGTTATGTTGTTTTGTCAAAGTAAAATTAAGACGGATACCTAGACACTATTTAGAGCTGAACGAATTTTACCCAAATTTCTAAATTAATATTGTATCACGGGATGGACTATGACCACTCCAAATCGTTTTGTCGGGTAAACAATATTAAATATTTCCAACATTCGCCAATTTTCGGAGACGTTTTTTCTGTTCACCGAAGTCCAAAATGACTTCTATGGAGCATTGCTCTATTTGGTGGAGAAGGCAGGCATCGGGAAATTTCGACATACACCCGTATCCGAAACCACCATGGCAGTTGTACCCGCCTTTCGTAGCACCTACGTGCCCATTAAGGTCACCAGCGACTATGACGACATCTTCCGGCGGTATCTCTGCTATCTTCTCATCAAGCAGGCTCCGAAACTCATCCTTGGCTTGATCGGAGCAGCCAGTCTGCGGAGCATACGCAGAGAAGAAGTGATAGAGTCTTCACCCATTAATTTCTTAATAATTTTAACAAGTGATTATATTTCCTCTCGCACGTTTATTGAAAATAAAAAGGAAACCACGTCTCTCAATATACGGATGACTGGTGGTACTCGTTGACAGCCATCTGGAGGGTTAGTTCTTGCGGTGTACCTAAGACATCGAGTATGTACCGTCCCTGCAGGGTGAAATGGCGCATGGGGTGTGTGCTAATAAAATGCGCCCGACTTTTACAGGATACGAAGATAGCGAAGACACCGAAACCTCAGTCGAGATATAGGCTGTAATAATCTGAGCCTACAGCCTCATGAAGCTACGTGTTGGACTATTCGTACTGCTTGTCTAGCCAACTAATCGTAAGGTTTTAGTAGCGGCAGACAAAGGGACAAACAGGACCCAGGACACAATAGAGGCAGAGTCGGTTATCATGTCGGTGAAGCGGAGCCCGATGCCTTATCGCAGCTCCTCAAAGTTGCATAAACAAATTAGCTCCCTACGACCATAGGAGTATCTTCCCTGCACTGTGTGAGAAGGCGAATTGCCGTTTTCCAGTTGTTTTCCGACCAAGTGGAAACTCGTTCTATGAGTTCCCGTCGCCTTCGATTTCGATTTCGACAATGATCTCCGACGATGGAGCATCTTTAGGATGTTTAGGCGCCACCGCCCGACACTAACCTTTGCCCAAGAGCGCCACTCAGTACGGCATCAGACCGGAGTGGCGCTCATTACGTCCATCGGTTGTTTTGTCTCGACATGATGTGGATGGCCCATCTGCATTTAGCCTTTCACACTTAGTCCGTGGATCACGAAGATGAGATATGCTTCTCATTCTTCTCAAGTAGAAGCCACGAAGTCCAGCTGAATGTGGAGTTCGACGGCTGTACTTCAGAAGACATCGCCCTAGTGAACGTGGACCCTTAGCGGCGTTGACATGGCAGCAGTATCGGATCTCTCTCCGCCGCGTAATAGAGCACAGAAAGAACTTGGGTGCCGCAAAAGTTCTTGGACACAAGTGATCCCAAACGCTCAAATAACCGTTTTAAAGTAAATAGAATCAAGTGCATAATATTTATTACTGTCGACCAGGCGCGTACAAAAAGCAGTTCGATTTCAAAATGGCCTCCTTCTACACGAAGGTATGCCTTCAGTCTCTTGGAGAACGCATCCACGGCGGCCCGAAGAATTTCTTTAGCAATCTTCTCTCAATCTTCAAGGCTTGTTTAAGCAAAGCAGTGTCTTTGTGAAACGTTGAACACGCCTTACTCTTCAGCATAGATCAGATTGAGTAGTCCATCGGATTGAAATCCGAGCTGGGCTTGGGAGACTATGCCAGCCGAGATGAATTCGGGAAAATTGTCGGCCCACCACTTCTGCATCACTTTACCCTTGTGAGCCAGTGCAGAATCCTGATGATACGTCCAATTGCCACTTTCAAAGTGCAAAGATGCCCAGGAAAAAATTCTCTTTTTCAGGGTGTCCTCTAGGTAGTTCTGAGGGTTGATTTTGATTCCACTCTCCACGGAAATCAGCGGTGTTTTCCCGTCAGCTGTTATTCCTGCAGAAACCCTAACAGACACCGGAGATATGCTGATGTTGGTGCTACTCTTCCGTTCCGATTGGCCTCTTCCATATCTTTGGCAAGAATTCTGTCGTTTTGAAGGCTGACAAATTGGTCAATAGTGAAGACGGGCTTGTCAGCGCACAATCCGTGCCGTCCTGGATACCCCCAATGAAAGCGTATATACGTGGAATAGAGGCCCTCTGAAATCTAACTGCTTTTTTGTATGTGTGGTAGACAGTAATATTATGAATTTAATCCCATTTGCTTCCAATCAGAACTTTGGGCGGCCAGTTACATTATCCAGAGACTTATGCCGCACACTGTAGAGTCTATCGGGTTAGGTCCGGATGGTCTGTAGCCTTCTGAAGTTACAAGGTGGTCTACAAAAGCACTGGGAAGGGTTGCAACAAGATGTCGCCTGTCGCAACCCGCTTCTTAGTGGAATGCTAAGGAAGACGTGAAACGGCTGAACAGTCGTCTTGCAGCCAGCAGCAGCCAGGTAGCGTTCTGACGTAAGACGAGTCCACTCCTTGGTCGATGAACGCAGACAGCACGGCGTTCGTGCCTTCTTGTAGTGGATGAAGATAAGAACCAGGGGCAGACGGTGTCGCCGGCAGATCCCAATAATCCTCGAGACGATCTGGATGTATATATTAATTGAATGAGGCATCTCACGCGCTCGCAAATAAGACATCAAAGACGAAAAATGAGCAAAGTGCTCACAAGGACATCGACATTTATGAACGATTACAACGCAGGAATAAAGCTATCCAGAAACAAAGACTACTACGAAACTATTGGTCATCCAATAAGTAATGTCGTTTTTTGTGCACTACCGTTTTAGCTCATTAATTGTCGGCAGATTTGTGTACTTCGATGGTGCCCTAAAGTGATTCTAAGGTAAATGAGACTTGCTCTTTTAGAATCTACCATTCGTTGAATTGTTAGCTTGCAAGTTCAGGTGGAATGGCTCGGCAAATCTCAGAGAAGCATATTCGGCATTGCATGCCGGTTCGAATTTCGGAAAGGTAGTAACGCAACGGTTGCTGCCAAAAATATCTGCACTGTGTATCCAGATGCACTGGACGTTCGCAAATGCCAGCGATAGTTTTCCACGTTCAAACCCGGGAATTTTGACCTCTCCGACTCCTCTCGATCAGGAACACCGGTAACATTTGACAACGACATGCTGATGGCAGAACTGGAGGCGAATCCTCGTCAAACAGTGGAGGAACTTTCGAGTACTATCAACGAGCCTAAATCAACAATTCATCTTCATCTACGCCAAATTGGCAAGGTATGGAGGGCAGGTGTTTGGGTACCGCACGATTTATCCGCCGAGAACCGTGCCAACCGATCGACGCTTTGCAACGCACTGCTTCAGCGACACCGCACACACCGGCTTTTGATCGACTGATCACAGGAGTCGAAAATGGATCTTGTACGATAACTCGAAGCGCAAAAAGCAGTGGATTTCCAAAAATGACAACCAAGAAGTACTGCAAAGCCGAATATCCATCTCAGAAAGGCACTCCTCTGTGTTTGGTGAAATATCTGTGGAATGGTCCATTTTGAAGTGCTTAAATCTGGACAGACCTTTGACGCAGACCTTTACCGTGAGCAATTGGATCGACTGAACCAAGCTTTACTGGAAAAGTATCAATGGTCAACAGAAAGGACGTAATTCTCCATCACGCCAATGCAAAACCGCGCTGTGCAAAACGGACGTTGGAAAAATCAACGAATTAGGATGGGAGGTTCTGCCTCATCCACCATATTCTCCCGTCCTTGCACCTTGGAAATACCACTTATTCCGGTCTCTATAACATTTCCTTAGTGGCAAGAAATTTGAAAGTTTGGAGGATATTCAAAACTGTTGTGGTTTTTGAGCACATATTTTGCTCAAAAACCACAACAGTTTTATTGCTCAGGAATTGAAGATTTGCTCGTTAAGTGGAGAAAGGTTGTTGATAATGATGGTGATTACATTGTTGGCTGAAATGAAGTTTTGTTGAAAATTTGTTCAGTTGAAGACAAGGTCGAAAAAACGACATGATTTATTGGATGACCATAAATATGATCCTATCGTGTTTTTGAAAACATAATTCCGTTCGGGAGCATTCTTTTCTTGCTGAGTCGGACGTAGTCAGATCCAGTTCTATTTGTAAAGAACATTGTCGAAGATTACGTCTAACACCTAGAAGCATTAACGACGAAGCTCCATTTCTAGTATAAGATGCTCGGTGGGTACACAACTGATCATGCCGTAGACACAGAGCAGTTTGACCGATACAATTAGGAGCAACCTAATAAGCAAAACAGAAGCCTTTTAAAATGAGAAAATAAAATTTAAAAGTAATATATGCCATTTTTATGTCTAATTGAACACTTTTCAGATCAAATTGGTCAGTCTTAAAGGCTAGCCTAACACATTTGAAACAAAAGTGAGCTTCTCCAAATTGAAGTGAGCTTTCTCTTCATTAAATTAAAGACTCTCCGAAAAGTTGGGGTAATCGTTTGATCAAGGCGAATTAGTATTACTTTCTTTGAAGTTTCAATTCAGTTGAACAATAAGTGAACACATTGTTCGGTATTTTATGAAAATTTTATTTTTTGAAAAAAAAAGAAAAAAGAATGGTTAAAGGCTTGCTCTAAAGAGCGGGAAGGCAGCCATTTTTTAGTGCCAACAAAAGAATGCGCTATCATTCTTCCAACATGTCACAATTCGATTGATAGCAGAATTTCTGTTTGCATGGCGTTTGACACCTGCTAACGATACAACAAAAACTACTGCAAAAAAACACACATCTACTCACCTTGACGTTATGTAAGTGGCGTTTACGCTATCGATCAAATAAAAGCTGCGGCGCATTTTTGAGTGCATGATGCGACCTGATTTTTCAATACGTTATATGCTTGCTTCTTTGTTGTGTTTTAAGGCAGATTTTAATTTGTTATTTTTTCTTAAAAAATTTTTCTATAAAATTATTACCCTTATTAGGGCAGGTAAACAAAAAAAGTTTAAAAGAATGAAATTTAAAAAAAATCCGTGAACAAGAAATTATTCTGACCAGCTTATTGAGTCTGTGGTTTAACCTGTCTGAAAGTCATTTCGATTTAGAAGAGTACGCTTGACCTCAAAAGTCTTAGGCTAGCATAGAAGAGTGTTCAGTTCGATTGTGTAAGAACGTACTATTTATTAAACGTGAAAATGGTATAATTAAAACAAAATAAAGATATGGGTTTTAACAGATCCCACATCGCTATGAATTCTGGTTTCGAAAACTACACTAAGTAATCCGATACATGGTAGAAAAGAGGAAAAAAGGAAAAATGCTTCCAATATTGCATAACATAGCCACGGAAGGAGGACGAACCAAATGTTAGTCAGAGGAAAACAATGCCAACTAATTTTTGTAATTATTCTGCTTAACTACAATCTGAAGAGTGTAGGAATCATTGGATGGATTTGCCAAGACTGTTCGTTATATGTGCACGGCGACCACCGTGCCTGCTCAATAGAGCAGCGAATGCCGTCTACGGATGTAGCGTAGACTGACGCATTCTCCGCTCAGATAACGTCACACAGGATCTTTTACAATTCTGGACGATAAGACACTGTTAGCGCATTTCCAAAGATCAGCCGCCGTAGACTCACGTTCAATCGTGGTCTCCTTGGAGAATTTTCATGTCAAACTCAAAACTTTTCGAACCAATCCGGTCACTTTTTAGTTAAAATCGAACAACTTCTGAATCAAAACGAACGTCCTACAAACTGAGCTGTGCACGTTTTTAGAAAGTGAGGATGAACTTTCGATTAAAAAAACCAAGATTTTTTCAAGTCTTATTAAAGCCTAGACAGCATGTTTAAAAGCATGTTTACACCTTCCAAATACGTATAAAATTCTCTTTTTAGAAGCACCTTCAAGCCTACGTTGTACGCAGGAGAGCAGAGGCTGCGTCGTGCAATCGTCCAGCATTCACTGCGTTTTCCGATTTATACCATTTTTACGTCAAATCGGTCACTTTTCAGAACGAATTGGACACTTTCAAATAAAATCGGACACTCTTCCAAGCAAGCTTGACGCTCTCGAAGTCAAACTGAACATCTTCCAAATCTAAACGAGCTTTTTCCACACTAAAATAGAGAATCTCCAAAACAATAAGACCAACTACAGTGGAGTTATTTTTGGAAAAACAAAAGCAAGATCAGCTGATCGACAAACTAGATGTAAGTTCAATTTACTTCATAACTCTATAAAAGACTAGTTAAAGTATGTGATTGTAAATCTTTTATTTTATTATACTATGTTATATAAAAACTTATTATACTATTATAATACATATATAATATAATGTAATATTAAAGTTTTTAAACAAGTTTGCTAAATAAACTATAATAATTTCATCTAAAAAAAAAAGTTATAACGCCTCCCTCTTCACTGAAGACCCACCGCGGGTGTTATAACTAAAAAGGTTCGTCTGGAGATAGGTGGCGAAAGGAACCGCTTTGAGAGAAGTAATAAAAAATTTCTGTTCAATACTCTTCAAAGCACTTTATTATAATA
Source organism: Heligmosomoides polygyrus polygyrus (assembly GCA_947396885.1). Classification (NCBI taxonomy): domain Eukaryota; kingdom Metazoa; phylum Nematoda; class Chromadorea; order Rhabditida; family Heligmosomidae; genus Heligmosomoides; species Heligmosomoides polygyrus. The sequence goes on from OX377202.1 coordinate 19,638,776, forward strand.
AGGATAAAAGGATAAAGTACGGCGTTACTCAACCCCTTTTGAGATGAGCCACGCATTCTACCTCTACGTGATATCGTGGAGACGATTTGAAAGCGTATTTACATACAATGACTATCGGTGGACAGCCGATGAAGAATTCAGTGCTTTATCCTTCCCAGGCAAGTCTGGTACCAATTCACCGACCCGTGAGGGACGGAAGGCTTCGTTGGCCTGGGCGGAAAACCCGTGTACACGCGACGGCCGGCACCTTCACCGACTGGGCCACACGCACTTTTCTGAAACAATAGGCCGGAGTGGTTTTTTATTCAAGGAAATTTAGTATAACTTTCTTTGAAATTTTTTTATTCAATTGCAGCAATGGTGAACACATTTTTGAAATTTTATAAGTGCTTTATTTTTTAGGGGAAAAAATGAGCTAAATTTGGCCTCAATGTGTTGTCTTAGCAGCAATGATTCAATGTATTAAATGAAGAGACTGCGCCACGTACTCGATGGATAGTCGCGATTTTCATTCGTGACAACAAAAATTCTGCTTGCGTCAAGTAATCCAGGTGTAAACGTAGAACAGGAACGTTTACAAAAAACACACATATCCTCATATCGCTGCTTCATTTAACATTTACACAGTTATTCAGATAAACATCGCGACGATCCGATCGTGTGCATGGCATGATCTGTGCTTTAAATACAATAAATCAATGGTGTCTTCTTTAAAACAGAATTGATTTCATAATTTTCTTGAAAGATAAATTTTTAATTCCAAAAAGTTTGTTCCGAGTTTCGTCGACGTTCGAAGAGCAGAGACGCTGTCGCATGGGCCAAGTCGTCGAAGATTAGGTATGCCAGCCATGTAATGCGTTTCACAGACACCTGCTGGACGAGAGCTGTCACCGACTGGATTCCGCAGGATGTCAGGAGAACACCAGGGTGTCCAGCAACGCGTTGGTCGAACTTCTTCGTGAAAGCTCTGACCCTCGAGCGAGGAGGATCCTTCGTAGCACCCTGGCGCGCGACAGCGACGATTAGAGACGCTGCTAGAGCCCGTTGGAGCAAGTCAATGATTAACGGGACGACAAATGATACATGAAAAAGTTTGTTCGCTTATTGGGACAGGTGAATATAAAAATTTTAACGAATGTATTAGGTTGTCCCATGAGTCCCCGCCGTTTTTTCAACGATCCACTGAAATTTCGCTGGCGGTCTCTTGCATAGCGCTGCATAGCTTTCGAAGGAGAATGATTTGCTCTATCAGAACGTGTATTGCATTTCTTTTTTCATCATAAAATTTGTCAATTTTTAGGTCGTTGAAGTGGAAAGTGAAAAAGTGAAAAAGTAGCTATTTGCGCACTTGTTCTCTCCGCTTAGGTTTGTAATTTTTTGCAGTTTTCTATAGCGTTTGGAAGGCAATGTTCTGTACTACAAGAATATGTGTTAGCGCTATTTTCTCATTTGTCCTTTATTGATTTTTAGGTCATCAAATTGGGAATTCCGACTTTTTCGTCCGAATTTTTCCCAAAACTCCGGTTCTGTGGTTGGACTTTTTTGCTTGGTGTTATATGTCGTTTGGAAGAGGATGTCTTGCTCAGTAAAAATTTCTGTCGCGTTTGTTGGCTCACGCTGATTTCTGTCGATTATCAACAACTGAAGAAGGAGAGGGAGTTGTTGGTGAAGCCGATTTTTTCTCTTTTTGGCATTTTGTTGATATTCAATAGAAATCAATAAACGCGACACACATTCTTATAGAGCAAGACATTCTCTTTCGAATGACAGATAACACCAACCCAAAAAGTCAAACCGCAGAGCAGGAGCTGTCGGCAAATATAACCATCCTCCTTCGGACGTCCCAATTTGATGACCTAAAAATCAATAAAGGACAAATGACCAAAAAGCACTAACATATATTCTTGTAGTACAAAACATTGTCTTCCAAATGCTGTAAAAAACTGTGCGAAAAATTACAAACTTAAGCGGAGAGAAGAAATGCGCAAATGGCTTTCTCACTTTTTCACTTTTCACTTCAACGACCTAAAAATTGACAAAATTCATGATGAAAAAGACATGCAATACATGTTCTGATAGAGCAAATCATTCTCTTTCGAAGGCTATGCAGCGCTATGCAAGAGACCGCTGGCGAAATCTATCTGCAGTGAATCGTTGAAAAAAACGGCGAAGACTTATGGGACAACCTAATATACATAGTTTTCTACGAACAAAAAAAATATATTATAACGGTCGTGGAGAGGGTCTATGTAGAAGTGCACCCTTTTGATTTGGAAGAGCTTGATTAAAGATTGATTTCAAAAGCGTCAAACTTGCTTAGATGTGCCCGCTTTACTCTGAAAAGTGTACAGTTTGATGAGGAATCTCTGACTTGTTAATAAAAGACTTGTTAATAAAAATTTCGAAGTATTTCGAATTTTGCTAGAGAACACTTTCTATTTGACATCGCTTTACTTCGTCTGATACAATCCTCACCTACGGAGTCTGTCCCGGGAAAGCTGCAGCTCTCTTGATACCTAAACCGACTCCGGTCGTAGATGGTCATAGCGGCGCAAAAAGAAAGGGAGCAAGTTGGCCAGACCGCTCACCAGGTTACTATTAGGCTGCCCTGCTGGCTCCGTCCTCTAAACGTGTGGCCCACTCGAGTCTCAGGCGCCTACCTAATAGGATATGGTATTGTGGCTCATAGGAGTCACGACAGTGGTTTCATGGCGATTATCTGGTGCGAATGACACTAAGGCCCCGTTTATACTTCGTCGTGGCGCGACGCGATGGCCACGCAATGAGGCCAAATTGATCGATCGCGTCGCACAATCAATATGGCCACTATACGTGGCGTCGCGTCGCGCCGCGACGAAGTATTAGGCTGTAACGAATTAAATGGCACTGGCTCGCGCCATTTTTTGGTGCGTCTTTACGCGTTTGATCAAGAACAAACCGTAACACGTGGCATATCATTTAGAAGCGCAAACTTTGCTCTACCGGTGAGTACCAAATTTTCTATGTAAAAGTGGGAAAACTTTAGAGTTTTATTAACTTTTTTGCAGATGGACAAAAGGGTAATCCGAGGCATTTACTTGCATGAATTCAAGCTGGGCACTACAGCTAAGGAGGCGGACGAGAAGCTCAACGCCGCATTCGGTCAAGGATGTTCCACAATTCGGACGGCGTAACGTTGGTATCAGAAGTTCCGGAATGGAGATAAGAGCTTGGAAGAACATGAACGTCGTGGGAGGCATAGTGATGTTGATGAGGACAAGCTGAGGGATGTGGTAGAGGAGGATCCACACAAAGGTACCAGGGAGATAGCGAAGGTTCTTGGCGTCAGTCACAACACAGCTGCCCGGCATCTGAAGGAAATTGGAAAGACCAAAAAGCTGGAAAGATGGGTGCCTCACGAGCTGTCTGAGGAGCAAAGAAACCGACGATATGAGATCTCGTCCGCACTGCTTCTACGGAACGAAACGGACCCATTCCTTGATCGCATCGTAACCTGTGACGAGAAATGGATAATGTACGGCAACAGGCGACGATCGGCACAGTGGGTGGACAGCGATGAGAGCCCCAAGGTTTTTGCGAAGCCGGAATTGCACCAAAAGAAAGTAATGGTGACAGTATGGTGGTGTTCGCTGGGAATTATTCACCACAGCTTCCTCCCTCCCGGTGAATCCATCACGGCAGAGGAGTATTGCATTGAAATTGAAGAAATGATGAAAAAGTTGAAGGATGAAAAAGTTAGGGAAAATATTCAAATACCAACAGGATGCCGAAAGTGCCTTCGAAGATTTCGTCAATTCCAGAACTTCTGATTTTTATGCTACTGGGATAAAAAAGCTTGCGTCACGTTGGTAAAGATGTGTAGAATCAGAAGGTTTTTATTTCGATTAATAAACTTGCCTACAAGCCGAGATATTAACTGTTTAAATTTACAGTGGTTCAGTGCCATTTATTTCGTTACAACCTAATATAAACGGGGCCTAACACCTTCACTTTAGGCGCCTTTTATACTCGCGCCGCCACGCGGCGCGGCATGATGTCTGACATAGCTATCGATTTTCGCGCCGCCCGACGGCGCCGCATCGCTTTCATACTCCGCCGCACCAAAACACCACATTTGGCGGAATTTCGGGTTATGGTATTCGGCGAATCACGCCGCTGGAGGGAAGGGCGCGGCGCGGCGCGATCAGCTGCGGCAGACTCGATGTGGAGTGGGAGATTTCACCACCGAGATGAGTCATTTTGTATGAACTTCGACTAGGGGATTCTTAAGGGTGCTGATTACGAATCTACCATCCGTTTTGCGTGTTACGCTGAAGTTTGGGAGGAATCGGTGACCTTTTCCTTAGTCATCCGTACCTTGCGTAACCTAGGAAGGGAATGGAGATTTGTAGACATTTCCGAAGTTTCAGCTACAACGTTAAAGATATGTTTAGTGCACAATGATCCCGGGATGGCTATATGAGAAAGAATCCTGAGTGATTCTCGACAATGAGTACCTTCCAAAAGTTTTACTCTTGAACCCGCACAAGTTGAAAAATAAAGTGTTGTTTAGTGCCGTTCGCATTGCAGGGGACTCACCAGTAGCACATTCACCAGTTTCAACCGTAGGTTGGGCAGACGACTTTGACTTCAGTCTTAAGAGTGAATTTGTTGCTCTCCACAGAAATTCACTAACATTGGCAAAATGCGTTCCGTTGATCAGCTAGACGAATTCTTTCGGTTTGGTTCTCCATTGACTCATGGACCGTCTTCTCCGTCATCCGTCACGGAGCGCGGCGGTCAAATTCGGGCGCGGCGCGACTGGCCGCGCCGCTCCGCGGCGGGAGCATAAAAGGCGCCTAAGGGCCTCTACAGAGTCTCGCGGCAGCACCCCGAGAACTCGTCCATATCGCTTCCGCCGCAGTGGGACCCACGCTGCCACTGTGGTGGAAGCCGCGGCGCGGACGAGTTGTCGCGGACCCGCCGCACGCAAAGGTCCCCGAGGGCTGCCGCAGTTCACGGCGGCTCTCAGGTGAGACCCGCCGGAGGGCGTGATAGATGGATGTCTATTATGGTTCATCTATTCTAAACATTTTTTAAAACGAATCTACATGCTAGGAAGATAGTAGGTTGCTGCATTATCTCTGTCCATAAAGGAGCTTGACAACCAACAATATAATCACTGGTAGTGTCGACAAATGGTGGCGTATGGAATCCTGCACTCAAAACGTAACGCAAAAAACCTTAGCACGATATTAGGTAACCTTAATCACTGAAAATCTCCGTAGCCTTCCAGTCACAAGTTAGTCGTCTGAGGTTTAAGGAAAACCTTTGCACAGAACAACAAAGCAGACCGTTCTTTTTAGTATGGCTGCATCGGATAGACCTCCTGGACTCACCAAGGCACAGGATAGGAGGGAATGCTGTCATTACAGGGGCTACCACATTATCTTCCGAGCTGCTTGTCAAGCGAGGAACTTTTAGTGGAGGTAGATCGACAAAAGTGAGAGCAAAAATGGCACAGAACTGTTGGAGGTTTAGGAGTAAGGAGTAATAAGGAGTGTTCTATTAGATTTCGAGGCTTAGATTCAGGAACTCCTAACTTGACTTAAAAAGCGCTTCTTCACAAAAGAAAAAGCGTTTTGCTTACTACATCTTTGACATTCCCAGAGGTCGCAACTGCCGGCAAAAGTACGCAGTATTGCGTACAGTAATCCTCGCAGCGCCGCACCACCAGCCGTGGTCATGGCGAGTCCGCGGCACCCGCAAGACTCTGCTGCCGGTCTAAGACAGCACAACGAACGTTTATTATGTCGCCCAATATGCTCTCTGAAGAAAAACTCAAAAGCTAAGCGCGGACAAGTACTAATGTTGGCGAAACTAGCTGATTGTATCACTATTAGTACATCGACGTAACAAACACGCATGCATCTCGTACCCAGGCAGTGCTTAAATTAGCATCAACACAAACTCTATGTACATGAGTAAGATCCAAATCAGCGGTAAAAATCGCAGTTGACAAATATGAAGACTAAGGAGATCCATCTTCGAAAACAGACAGACTCCCATTGGTAAGTACAATGTCGCTTAAAGAAATCGACAACCAGGTACTCTTTCCTATTAGAAAGTACTGTGAAATTGGTACAGCAGATAGGTCCAATGTCATTATTCGCTATCGATCTCTTCGTTTGGAGGACCCCTGTACATATTCGTGAAGTATATGTTGTAGAAATCCAATTGTTGTGGAATAGCCATCTTCTGGCGATCAACCTAAATGAAACGCTATCGATAGAGACAGAAAATGGCGACCAAACTATTACACAAACGAACGAATTTGGTCTGCACTAAAAGTTTTTACAGTTTACGCCGCAATACTACAACATATAAAGGAGTTAATCATCGACCGCTCCTCTGTCCTGTGAATAGCTAGGCATACTGTTTCCCTCAGTGGCTTGCCGATGAGGCGCTTCGACCGGCCTGTACCGATGAGGTACGAGAGAGAGAGAGAGTAAGAGAGAGAGAGAGAGAACGGGAGGAGAAAGAGGCTTAAGATATAGTCACTAGTTAATGGAGATAATAGAACACTTTTAGTTTAGCAATCGATTTATATCGGAGGAGCCTTCCTCAACCGCACGTTCCAACCAGGTCTACAAAACTGCCCACACACGGCGCCCATCCAGCGCCTTCATAAGGGTCGGGGCGAAGAGCTGGGGCATCGTCGTCGCCGACGATACGGCCCGAGGCATGACGTCAGCAGCTGATCAGAGCAGCTCCGCTCTTTCGACTCTTCCCAGTCGACATCGATCTTCCCCGCGCTTCGGCAGGAAGTGACTTTCCTCTATACTCCCACCCTGCCGGGTGACCATCGTGAGGCCCGGGTTTGTACGTTAGATGTCTCGCTGAGTTACGGTAGCGGTCCGCTGCCCGCCACCGCTCTCCATTGCGATAGAGTGGCGTGTTCCTACGGTAACGTGACGTGTTGTTGAGCCCACCCTGGACGAGCTATGACGGATGAATAGAGCAGACTGCGCAGCGCAGAGCACACTTTCCGTCGCAGGGTGGTGACTGAGGAACTAGGTCGTTTTTTTGCCCAGATTTCTTTTTGCAATACTGGTATTCATATGCTTTGGGGCGTTGAATGACACCTGGGGGGGGATTCGTCTTGTAGTAGTAGCACCATTCTGACGTGATCCCAATCAATAAAATTAGTCTTCGCGGTTCATGACAAAAATGCGCTATCAGTTTTTCAATGGAATGAAACTAAGTATAATACTTCCCTCAATCTAGATGCTAAGTGAGTTCCGAATACAGCACAAAGCTGCTCCTGAACTGAGCGAGAGAATGAGATTACGTTATTAGAGGAGACCTCAGGGAAGGAGAGGGTTACAGGGCAAAGGACAATCATGACTCATGTTTTCGTCGACTCGTCGCGCCGTCAATACCCTCCTGACTAGAGATTCTCCTCGCATAGCCCCTACGTCTGTTCTCGCCCCTCTAGAGCCTAGACAGCGGAATACGTCGACATTAGAACACCCCACTGGAAGCGAGCCTGGCCAATGCAGGTCATTGGCACTCATTTCTCAGAGGTCTAAAGCTCCCAGTGGTCCGCTGAAGAAGCCGTTCTATCATCCACATCGATCATCATGAAGTGGTGATAATCTCATCGATGAGATGAGATTATCACCACTTCATCGATGAGATGAGACTTTGGTTCAATCCCAATGAGGGGGGCCACTCCATACTCACGTCCAAACACTACATAGAGATAAATACTTCCAACATAACATGCCTTTCTGGACCCCTAATGTGGCTCTTGTAGTCTTCTTCCTGAAATAAAGGTGAAATTTAGACGAGAAAACGTCGGAAGAAAAGGCGAAAAAAGGCGCGTAGATAGCCTCACCGTGGCGATACGTGCAGGTATAGCCGTACAGTGGCCGTGGGTCGATACGTGGAGCCCGCAGGCGTGGGTCGATACGTGGAGAGCCCGCAGACACCTTGTACGTATCGCTAGGAGCGGTGAACCTGTCGACGCGCGCACATGTGTTCCGGCCCGAGGCCGCCGTGCCCCCCCCCCCTCATTGGGAGTGAATCGAGATTTTCACCACCAGCACAAGTTGGGTGGAAAATATAAAAAATATAGAGGCAATGCCATGTTAGTCAATAGCAAGAATTGCCATTACGTAAGACGGATGCCCTTTGCGTTACGTTGGGCTTGGGAACCGCCATGCACTGTGTAGAACACAACATTAGTAGATTGATTGTTTATTATTACAAGCAACTTTTAGTGCAACTGGAAAGTTTGTTCTGTCGCCTGCTTTAGTGCATGGTTGAGATTTTATACCATCTGTTCTGCAACACATGACTTCAAAGAGCTTCCTTCACGCTTCAAGGATCAACTATCACAAAGTACGTATTTGGTGACGATTTTTGAGCTGAGCGTGATGAATGGTTTCCCCGGCGTTCGCGGTGGGTGTTCGCGCTTCCTCCGCTTCCCTATCAAGTGAGTTCCTCTCATCAGTTCATGTGGAAAGGACCCGATTCACCGTGGCTAGCTATAGATGAGACCGGAGAAAAGAGGCTAGAAAGACTCTGAAGTGTTCTATCACCTCTTCTATCATGTTCTATCACCACTGTGGGGTCCCAGTTCTGCAAAACTTTTCGCTGCTCCGGGGCAAGCATAACTCCAACGCCGCGCGAACCCCTTGGCGTCGCGCACGGCGCGCGACGGAATTGGACGAGTTGTCGTGGTCCGACTGCTTCCGACAGCGACGGATATTGACTAGCGATAGAGTGTGAAGGTGTGGCCGACGACGTCGATCGCGCAGAAGAAGGAAAGAGACATAAGATAAAGATGAGACAAGTCTGATGTCTCATGGTGGGGAAATGGGAGTGGTTGTTAACAAAGTGCGGGCGGAATGTGTATCAATCTATTTCAAATGAGTGAGGGAAAGCGGTCAAGGATCTGGTGAGGGAAATTCGAAACAAGAACTGGGAAGGGAATACTAACTAGAAGTTTCGGTAGCAAATGCTTGTAAGTTTCGACTGGGGGGGGGGGGATTAGCACTCTATTCCGTAGCTTTTCTCCTAATTCTAACTTGTCGCTACACTTGACCGTCACTTACTCACGATCGTTCGTAGTTCACGTGTAACACCATTGGCAAGCACCCCTTTGGCAAACTTAGGGACCTCCGTGTTTTTCCAATCTACAAGCAGAAGCAGAGGTCCTTTACTGCTTCATTTTTCTTCCAAGCGCCTCCACCGAAAAAGTTCCTCTTTCATTTCATTTGGGGCTCCCTGTGGTGGTACTAGGAGGGGTTGAGCATGCTAGAGTAACTAAAGTGTTTGATGGAGCAACAAACGTCAAAAAACTTGTGAAGGCTCTTAAACAAAGGCAAGATTTCGTGCTCCGCGACTACCATGCGTCACCAAGCACACGTCCGCGTTTCAGCGCCGCGACATCGCATGTGGCTAACGCGCGACGTCGCGTTGGAGTTACGTCTGGAGATTCGCTGCTCATTACGAGGTAATAGCACCAGGAGAGGGCCGTGGGATCTGGTGAGCTACGCTCACCCCACGGTAGCAGGGAATTCCGTTCAATACGATCGAGGATTTCTGACATTCTCTATTTCCGTCATGTGTATGGTATAGCAGCTTATTACGTACTGCAATAAATTTCATGAAGTTGCCGCGTGTCCAGCCGGAGGAATTGGGCGAGTACTTCATATGATTCTTGGTCAATACGCGAGCAGCTGCAGGCTGTCGTGCAAGTTGGACCTTGTTATCCCGTGTATATTCGCGCAGATGTTAGTTTCTGTGTATATTCCTTGTTGCGCATGGATATTCTGAGTTCTCCTTCCGTGGATATTTAAGGAGGTGCATGGTCGGGTGGCAGTAGCGAAGGAAGGGTCAATCCGCGTCAGCGGGAGTTCCATCCAATCAATACGAAGAGTAGGGAATACAGCCCCGGACAGGGCTAACTAGTAAGGCTCCTGTTCCCCGGGTTAGGTACCATCTAGGTGACCCTCGGGTGCCAATGGGGTGGTCAGTAGCGCTGCGGGCGCAGATATAGTCTCTGCCTGTGGGGCCACTGATCGCAACAATTAGAGTTTATCGCTCTGCCCGTCCCGTCCGTGTGTTCATCCACTCCTCCGCACAAAATTAGTAGCCGTAAAGTGGATATCTAGGCATGAGTAAATATCGAGACCGAATCGGTATTATCCATTTTCACGAAAATGGCACGAAAGTAATGACCGATGGATAGTAAGCTTTACAACTTGTAAACGTTATTGATCGCCATGTTTTTTGCCAAGCGTTGATCATACGAAGCGTGAGTTAAACAAATGCAATGCCCTCTAAACGATACCTACAACAGATGAACAAGACCGATCCACCAACCAATACTGATCGAATCCTCCGTGAAAGCGCAAAAACTTTCACAAGGTACAACACGCGCGTGGTAGAGTAGCATCTCTCCGACACCTGGCCACGTTTCCATGGTAGACGAAGACGTGGCTGAGTGCCGAAGGAATGTCGTTCTACCACATGCGTGTTGTACCTTCTGAAGGCTTTTGCGTTTTCACGGAGACGGAGGAGTCGATAGGTATTGGTTGATCGATTGGTCTGGCTCATCTATTTTGGGTCCCGTTTAGAGATCATTAAACGTGCGTAACTCTCGCTTCAGATGATCACTTTGGGCAAAAATCGATAATGCCGATCAATAATGTCCTCATGTTGTGAAGCCAGCCTATTCACCGGTCTTTATGATCGTACTTCGGGAAGACCTCCCCGATAGCACCCACGTTTCAAACATCATTTCATCCGTCAAGTACTCCTCTTTTTTACGTTTAGCTTGAGACCGAACAATGCCAAGCGATTGCACCACGCCTGTGCCTGTCGCTCGAGTTCGGTTTTATCTTCACATGCAAGCATGACGTCATCAGCATAGGGGAGCGTCCAAGGTGCCGTCATCTGGAGCATCTGGAGATCTCGTGAGATCCCATCCACCACGACCACGAAGAGCAGTGGGGATAGCGCAGATCCCTGGTGCACCCCTACTGAGACGGGAAATTCCATCGAGGTGCCCGCTGGCGCTCGCCTTCGACTCCTTGGGCAAGACTACAGCATGCGCACCCACTCAATAAGCTCTTCAGGGATGCCATGTTGTCGCAACGCCTGCCATAGAATTTCTCGCGAAATGCGGTATAGGGCCTTCTCCAAGTCCAGGAAGGTAAAATGCACCGGTTTCTGTTTCTCGCGGTGCTTCTCTAGCAGAAGACGTACGGCGTGAATGGCATCAACGGTGCCACAGCCAGAGACGAAATCACACTGATTTGTGGAAAGCTGGACGACATCCCGGATACGTCCATGGACACTTCGCTCAAAGATTTTCATGGTGTGCGAGAAGGCGAATTGAACGGTAACTAGCGCAGTCGGTAGGACTGCCCTTCTTCTTCCAAATCGGGATGGTCGTGCTTTGCTGCCAGCTCTCGGGCACTTTCTTCTCAGCAACAACTTGATTGAAAAACTCTGTCAGCCAGTTACAGGGCACCAGCCCTTCGACTTCACCAGGTCGGCTGGCGGGTCATCGAGGCCAGTGGCTTTTCCTGACTTCATCTTCCTCAGGGCTGTTTCGGTTTCGCTCACTGTGATCTTCTGAACAGCACCGTATACAGGAGATGCAAAAGGAACAGCAGGATGGGCAAATTCAACATTCGAGATCTCCTCGAAGTAGTCGTGCCATCGCTTCACTGCCCTCTTACGATCCATCAGAAGATGACCGTTCTCGTCGTTAATTCCAAAAAACTTCTCGATGTCTTCTGCTTGGCGACAGCGAGCTTTGGCGAGTAGGTAAAGGTAAGGAAAAGTAAGGTAAGGTCACCATCGCGCGTTTCCAATTTTTCACTTACATCAGCGTAATATGCGGCTTTAGCAGCAGCCACCGCCTTCTTTGCCGCTTTTTTCGCTTCTCGATAAACGTTTCGAACGCGGAAATCGAAGATGGTTTGCGACTCATTAAAAGCACGTCATGTGCACTTTTTCGAATAACAACCCTACTTCTAGCGAGAACCTCCCAACAACCCCAGTGCTCCTACCTCATCTAATATCACCAGAAGACCACTGCTCTCCTTGAGTGACGCTCTGGCAGCATCACAACCCACCATAAATCGCAGAATCCAAAGTTCACGAAGACTGAAAGAACATGATTATGAATTTACATCAAAAGGAGAACTACCACAAGACCTCAAAAGTCCAACCTCTTAATTTCTGACACAGCAATCAAGCTCTTTCCAGTTATCCGTGGACACCCACGAACGTCAAGCAAAGCAAGCTTCGATTCGGTTTGAGCAAGACATTGCATGCCCTCGTCCGAAATGCCAGTAAACGCCATATATAACTCCTCTAAGCTGAAAATCGACATAAATAGAAATATTCGGTATTAAGCGGCTAAAGAGCTGGAAACCTGAAACGTATGCGATACATTATCGATAAGAGTGCACCCCATTTTGGGGACGATTTCCATTCAGGCAATTATTGGATTCTACGAACTTCAGGACAGAGGAAGTTGAGACAAAACATACTGGTCCCTTCATCAAACTAGAATTACACCTCAATAAGCAAGGTCTCTTTTTTCTTGAACGACTTCCTTTGATACTTTGATGGTCCTTTTGTCGGCTGGAGGTCTTCTCAGCGGGGACCACAACTCTTCCAGACCGTTCGATCTCTGGCTGCTTGCATCCAGTGAGGCAGACTCCGCTCTCTGAAAGATGTTGAGAATGAGTCTACCCATCGCGCTGTCAGTCGTCTCAGTGGTCTCTTATGGTCTCTCGGGAGCCATTCTGTGACAACGAGACTCCATCTATCGTCCTTTCATCGAAGCAGGTGTCCGGCCCAGCGATATTTGGACTTCTTCATGTACTGCAGCGGGTTTGCTAATTGCGACTTCTCCCGTAGCTCTGAGCTTCGTAGGCCTTCTTGCCATTGCTGACGAAGGCTTGTCCTTAGAAGACATCTTTCCAGAGCACGATGCGTAGTTTGCATCGCTCTGGCGATTGTCTTGTTGTCGGGCCAGGTTTCCGTCGCGTAACACATCGCAGGCAGTACAGAGGTGTTGAATATCGAAGCCCTGAGGCCGGGATCCTTGACCTGATCGGTGACTTCGCGAATCGAACTGGAGGCTGCCCATGCTGCGCGTCTCCTGCGGGCGATTTCAGGAGCGAGGTCGTTATCCATGTTCAGCTCTCTTCTCAGATAGACATAGTAGTCGACCTGTTGTAGAGTGACTTCATTTAACCTTACGAGTCCCGTGTCACACCACTGGTTGACCATAAATTGTGTCTTGGACATATTCATGTCCAATCCAATCTTCATACCTGCCACATTGAGCTCGTTCAGCATTTCCTCGACTTCTGCCGTGCTGGTAGAGATGAGAACAATATCATCGGCGAAGCGAAGGTTTCTGATCCGTTTACCGTCGACAAGGTAGCCTTTACCGTCCCAGTTCAAGTCTTTCATGGCATCCTGGAGTGCCGCTGTGAATAACTTGGGAGAAATCGTGTCTCCCTGCCGTACTCCTTTTCCGATAGGAATCTTAAGCTTTCGATGGAACAGCTGGATGGTAGTCGATGTGTTCGAGAAGCATTCATCGAGAAGTCGGATGTAGGGTGATGGTATACCAGCGTGCACAACTGCGTTCAAAACGGCGTTGATTTCCACAGAGTCGAACGCTTTCCGGTAATCCACGAAGACAAGGACAAGTGGGAGGTGGTATTCGCGGCTCCACTCGATGAGCTGTGAGACAGTCTGAATATGGTCCATGCAGGAGAAATCCTTGCGAAACCCTGCTTGCTCCACTGGCTGATATTCATCCAAGCAACGCTCCAAGCGGTTAAGCAGTATCTTGGTGAAGATCTTGTACACAACCGAGAGAAGACTGCTGGGTCGATAGTTGTTGATATCCTCCTGCTGACCTTTTTTGAAGATTAAAACTGTTTTCGACTCCTTCCATGAGTCCGGAATCCTACCAAGTCGAAGGTAGTGGTTGATGTGCTTGGCAAGAAGTGAGCAGAGGGCACTGCCACCCGCACGAAGGAGATCAGCAGAAATGCCGTCCGGTCCGGGAGCAGTGCCCGGCTTCATCCTTCTGATGGCATAAGCAACTTCTGATTCCAGAATGCGAGGTACTTCCTCAGCTGGTGGCATCAAGCATTTTGGGACAGTGATGGAAGAACGGAACAGATCTCTGTAGAATTCTTGAACGATGTCCTCCATCGCTCTTCGAGACGTTTGCGTTGTTCCATCCTTATCCACAAGGGCTGACATTATTGCCTTCTGATCGCAGAGATCTCGTTTGCAGCGCTTTATGCTTGAACCTTTCCCAGCTTCTAATAGCTTCAATCTTCTGTAGGCTTGAATAGACTCCTTCACTGCCATTCGACAGGCCTTCGAGATGGTGACTTTTTCCAGATGGGAAGCATTAGGATCCAGTTTAACAGCTCTTCTTTGCTCCAAGAGTTTAATCGCATGTGCGTTGAGTTTTGAAGCAGACGGTGATGTGGCTCCGCAAGAGCTGCTAGCACATTTCAACAGTCCTTTGAGAGAAGGTTGTAGTTTTCCGATGGATCTTCAAGAAGATTCCAATCATACGACTTTATAGCATATTCCAACTCCTCAGACTTGAACGTGGGGATCCTCACCGGTGCCGGTTTATGAGTGTCACGGTTGAACACCCTCTTTTTGAGAGTCAGCTTCGCACGGATAAGACGGTGATCCAAGCCGGTGTCAAATGAAGGCAGCACGGAGACGTCGATCAGACTCCAGCGTCTGTTTGTAAGAACATGGTCGATCTTCGAACGTGTATCTCCATTTGGGCTTTCCCAGGTCCATCGTCGGTTTGAAGGCTTCTTAAACATAGAATTTCCATGGTAGAGACGGCACGCGGATAGGAAGTCTATCAGGCGCTCTCCGTTTTCGTTCCTTGAGGAAGTTCCATGTGGTTCTAGCCTCCTTTCGTCGTGATCATTCGTACCGACGATAGCGTTAAAGTCACCAACGACAACTTTGTAGTAGCTCTTCTCGTCGTTGACAGTCCTTTCGAACAGCTTGTAGAATTCCTCATTTTCTTCATCTGTGGCCGTAGATGTTGGAGCATATCCATTTATGATGGAGATGGTTCCTTGATCTTTGGTTTCCAGACGAAGGACAGCTACTCGCGGACTGATGATCTTGTAAGAGTCTACTAGGTGGTGCACTGTCGAATTGGCGAGAAATCCAACTCCGCCAATATTCTTTCTGTCCACCTTTGCTCCGATAATGAGAAGCTCGTTGTGGTCGGTCCTTCTTATGGTTTCCGCTCTGCCTTTCGTTTCCTGCAGGGCGATAACGTCGTATTTGATGTTGCGGCTTCTGTAAAGCAGTGTCCGAAGATCCTGCTCGGATGCGATCGAACGACAGTTATAAGTGCAAACGAATAGGCAGTTTCCGTGTCGTGGTGGGAGGGAGTTTCCGGTAGTCCGATTCCAATGACGTCCTGATAGTTTAACTCCGAGATTAGATGGCCTCTCGCCGGAGGTGGATGCAACCGACGTCGTAGAAGTCCACCTCCGGCGCGCGGAGGACTGGGGCACGGGTTTAGTTGTTTGAGCCATAGCGGTGATCTGGTTACTCACATATTCCTGGCCAGGGATACAGGAGAGCCGCCCATACACAACAAAGCGTCGCGTACTGCGTGACCGTTTGTGCCGTTAGCCATCACAAAGTGATGTTCACCCCTTCATCGCGATGAGGTGGTACATGAAGGGGGACGACAGTTTTGAACGACAGTAACCATATATTAATCGAGAAATAGCTTAAAGTTGTCATTTTTATAAAAGAGTATCGTACGGTTTTCTTAACAAGGGAAGGTTCTGAAGCGTATGTCTGAAGGGGGGGGGGGGGGGGGGAACGAGTCATAGGGAGAATCCTCACCCCTCCAATAGTACAAAAATGTGTTCACTTTTTGCCAAGTCGTTAAACCCAACGAGTAGGAGGTCCTTGAAGTCGCAATGGAATACGGCGCATCACGAGTTTGGGGGTCTCGTACGCCCGCGATGCCTCTGCCGTCAAGCGACTCGGAGCGCAGTGGAAGTGGGGTTACTTGCCGTCAAGCGACTCGGAGCGCAGTGGAAGTGGCGTTAGCAGCGCACAATAACCAAACCCCCGTACTTCGTACGAGGATGGTCGGGGTTTGGTTATTGTGCGCTGCTGCATTTTTGCATTTCGACTGACTGGTTGAAATTTGGGGGATTCTGACGTCTATACCATTCTCAGACGTTTTCTGCGCATTTTCTAGCTGTACGCTGTGTAGCCACGGATCTCCCTCGATAGAGAGCCTTCGGGCTCTCTTGTTAAGAGGGATCTCGGGCCGCTTGTCGCAGGGCCACGTGGCGCGTCCCCGGGTGGTGGATAGGGGAATTAAACGCGAACCAAATGCGACCGTGTACTGCCCAGAGACGCAGGTGGGATGCAGGGGATGGAATCCTTGCTCCTGCTGTGTCGGGTCGATGCGTTCCTTGTGCGTGGGAGCGACATGTTCGTGCACAGTGTGCGCGGATGTGTCCGTGACTGTGCGGATTGTAACTGTGTCGGCTCGGCCAAAAGCTTGCACTCGGTAGACTGAGTACATGTAGGGCGATTCGAGGCCGCCTTAAGTCTCGCCCCGGCCCTTCGGGCAGTCTGGCTGGCTGCCCGGAGTACCCCGCCCGCACGACAGAGCCTGACTAGCTACCCGTGTTGTATTCCAGTCAAACACAGCAGCACTAAAGGGCCTCATTCCCCTGACCCCGAAAGAGCCCCCATTTCTGCAGCGATGGGAAGGACGAGTACGGAGAGGCTGCTAAAATCTCAGGGCCTAACCAGGCTGCGCAAACTGAGAAGGACTAGGATGACGATCTGTACTTACAACGCCCGCACGCTTGCGTCGGAAGCATCCGTCGAGGACCTGATGATGCAAGCCAGGAAGATCAAGTAGACGTCATCGGACTGACCGAGACGAGAAGACACCACCCCCTACACGCCGCCTACGACTCCGGAGAAGAACTGTTCCTCGGAACATGCGACAGCAGGGGAGTAGGCGGCGTTGGTGTCCTCGTCAACACGCACTTGGCCATGAACATCGATTCGTACGAGTCTCTGACAAGACGAATCGGACGTCTGCGACTGAAGCGATGTGGCTCCGTGCCAGCTTTGACTGTGTTCGTCGCGTATGCCCTAACATCCGACTACGACGACGAAGACGTCGAGGCCTTCTACGTGGAGCTGGAGAAGTTCTATAAGGAGGATCACACCTTCTACAAGGTGATCGTCGGCGACTTCAACGCCAAGATCGGGCCACGAAGGTCGCCGGAAGAACTTCACATCGGAACCCACGGTTTGGAGTGGAATGAGCAAGGTGAAAGGCTGTCTGAGTTTATCATGTCGACCAAGACCATCCATGGAAACTCGCAGTTCCAGAAGCCTCCCTCCCTACGATGGACCTGGGAATCCCCCGATGGCCAGTTCCACAACGAGATCGACCACATCATCTTCAATCGCAAGTATTGCCTGACCGATGTCTCCGTTGTCCCCAAGTTCCACACGGGATCGGACCACCGCCTCCTTCGCGCGAGGTTCCGCTTTTCGCGTCAAGGAGAGAAGGCCGCGAAGTTCAAGAAGAGGAATCCCAGAACGACCATCAACTGGGATCTCTACACCTCTCTTGTCGGCCTTTGGGAAGATGCCGTCATGGACAACGTCGACGAGGAATACGATCGCTTCGTGCACCATCTCCACGATAGTGCTAAGGGAGCCGAGAGCTTGAAGACCACCAAGAGACGCCTGTCTCCGAAAACTCTCGAGCTGATACGCCAGCGTGGAGCAGCACGAGCGTCAGACAACTACCAACTGACGTCCGAGCTTGCAAAGCTATGCAGAGCGGCGATAAAGGAAGATCTGAAGGAGAGAAGGGCGGAAGTGTTGGCTGAAGCAGCAGAGGCAGGGCTGAGCATCCGCAAAGCCCGCCGGAACTTCGCCAACTTCAAGACCAAGATGACCGCTCTCCGACATCCTGACGGAACCATCACCTCTTCCAGAAGGACTATGGAGAAAGTCATCCACGACTTCTACTCCGATCTCTTCGATAGCCACACCCACCTGCCCCCATGCCATCTTCCGCAGGATGGATACTTCGTCCCCTCTGTTCTCTCTTCCGAAGTCCGACACGCCATCTCGTCGGTGAAGAAACGTACAGCACCCGGTCCTGACAGGATCAGAGCTGAACGCCTGAAAAACCTCCCGCCAGCGCTCATCAACGCCTTGGCGCGGCTCTTCACACGCTACCTGTCCGAATGCAAGATTCCATCTCAGTGGAAGACCAGCAAGACCGTTTTGCTGTACAAGAAGGGAGACGTGCACGACATTGGCAACTATCGCCCGATCTGCCTTTTGTCCGTAGTCTACAAGCTGTTCACTCGAGTCATCCTGAATAGGATTAGTAGAACGCTGGACGAAGGACAGCCATGCGAACAAGCAGGATTTCGGAGAGGATTCAGCACGATCGACCACATACACACCATTACGAAGCTCATCGAAGTGTCGCGAGAGTACAAGCTGCCGCTGTGCCTTACGTTCATTGACCTGAAGAAGGCATTCGACTCCGTCGAGACTGAAGCGGTCATGGAAGCCCTGCTCACCCAGGGCGTTCCTACTCAGTACATCAGAGTCCTTCGAGAGCTGTACAGTGGATTCACGACCAAGATCTCACCATTCCACAATGACGTCATCATTGACGTGAAGAGAGGGGTTCGACAAGGGGATACCATATCCCCGAAGCTCTTCAGCGCCACCCTCGAACACGTCATGCGCGAACTAGAATGGAAAGATATGGGAGTGAAGGTCGACGGCCGGCAACTGCACCATCTTCGCTTCGCTGACGACATCGTGCTCATAACACCGAGCATCAGTCAGGCGGAACGAATGCTGGCCGACTTCGATCGTGTATGTGGAAGCTTGGACTGCAGCTGAATCTTACGAAGACGATGTTCATGAAGAACGGATGGGTTTCTGATGACCCATTCTCGCTCAACGGAACGAACGTCTCCGAATGCTCCAGCTATGCGTATCTGGGTCGCGAAGTCAACATGGCCAACGACCTAGCACCAGAGCGGAGCAGGAGGAAACGAGCGGCTTGGGGAGCTTTCAAGAGCGTCAAAGATGTCGCGAAGAAGACGAAGAACGTCCGACTCCGTGCCCACCTATTCGACTCCACTGTTCTTCCTGCCCAAACATACGCCCTGGAGACCCGGGCCATACGAATGGAGGATGAACACGCGATCAGCGTCGCGCAGCGTGGAATCGAGAGGACGATGCTCGGAGTGACACGACTCACGCAAGTGAGAGAAGGCCTCCGGAGTTCCGAGCTTCGCCGACGTTCGAAGATCAGAGACGCTGTCGCATGGGCCAAGTCGTCGAAAATTAGGTGGGTCGGCCACGTAATGCGATTCGCAGACACCCGCTGGACGAGAGCCGTCACAGATTGGATTCCGCGGGATGTCAAAAGAACACCAGGACGCCCACCAACGCGTTGGTCGGACTTCTTCGTGAAAGCCCTGAACGACCGATATGACGCTCTTCGTGTCCCTCGAGCGAGGAGGATCCATTGGACCACTCTGGCACGCGACAGGGACGAATGGAGACGCTGCTGGCGCCCGCTCGAGCAAGTCGATGATCAACGGGACGACAGGTGATACAGGTGATACAGGTGATACGCTGTGTAGAGTATCTTTCTTGCGACTTGTTTATTACTGACCGGATTTTTAACCACAACCCCTCGTCAACTTCAATTTGACGTGCTTCGAAGTCCTTTAGTATGCTGCCTGTCCGTTCGGCCAGCTTGATTCTTTCCCTCGAATGTTCCTTGTCTAAAGGTGGGTACACTTCAGCGGGAGCAGGTTGATCACCACTCGAGCATCTTCAGACATTGTTGGCGTAAGTTTTAGAAAATCTTCAGCAGACCTCTGATTTCCAGGTGACAGGCAATGATAAGGGGACGAGTGTATCGATGCCGTTTATGTTAATTGCACCGACCGCGTTTCTCACTTGAACCACCTCTGACGTCACATCCTGGGCTCTTTTGAAAATCCGAGCAGGATGGCTTTTCCCGAGGTTATTGGTCCATATATGGAAACAGACCGTGAGGAGCGTGTAACCTTTATACGTTGTTCGTATTGTGCCCAGTAGTGCTGCATGCACTTTGCATCTGTGTATGACTGATGTTGAACATTTCTACATCATCATGTTGAATACCACAGCATCCAGCTCTAAAATTGGGCATACAAACGTCTGAGAATGGTACAGACGTCAGAATGCTTAAAATCTCAACCAATCAGTTGGAATGCAAAAATGCAGCAGCGCACAAGAACCAAACCTCCGACCTCCCTCGCATGAAGCAACCCCACTTCCACTGCGCTCCGAGCCGCTTGCCGGCAGAGTCCCCCCCCCCCCAAACTTGTGATGTGCCGTATTCCATTGTGACTTTAAGCACTCCTGCTCTTTGGGTTTAACGACTTGGCAAGAAATGAACACATTTTTATACAAATTGAGGGGTTAGGATTCTCCCTATAGTACGACTCGCTCCCCCGTTCAGACATACGCTTCAGACCCTTCCCTTGTAAGTGTAGCACAGAGTTTCATTCTTCACCAGGGGTGTGCGTAAATAAAATTTGAAATGTGGCAAATCGTAAATCGTAATTACAAAAAACCGCCGTAAATCGTAAATCGTAAAACGTAAGTCGTACACCAACTGAACTGTGGTGCAGTACAACTAAATTTCCAGAGGCTTTCTCTCCTAACAATAATCAGATGTGATTCAATATTTATTTATTTTTAGTGTTATTTTCAACTTAACTTTGAGCAGTTTTCCTTACAAAGTATTTCTTTTTTCACACATTCTTGCTTGTAAGACACCTTTCAACCAAACTTTACACGTTTCAAGAAGGCCATAGTTTGCATATAAAACTAGGATTTAGCAGAAACAACAGCTAAAAATTCGCTGCTAAAACTAAAAACAAAAAAATCGTTTCACCATGACCAATCCGCCGGTTTCCTTGTATGATTTTGTTTTGTTTTGCAAGATTTCGAAAGCTTTATAATATCGCAGTTTTATTTAACAATTCTCTGCGCTTGCTTGGGCCACCCTTCGCCAAGTCTGTAACAAACGTTTGCTCTCCGAGAGTTTTCAGAATCGTAAGCGGATTAGTTAGGGTCAATACGATAAACTCAATCACACACCGAAAGTGGAGATCAAAACTGTCAAAATCAGTTCAACCCATTCCTGAAGTGCTACGCGCTCGGTTTTACCACAATCTGTACATCAACTTGCTACTACCTATAAAGTACAATGCAAACCTATGGAAACGTTAGTGGTTTATCCTTTCCAAATGAGTACAGAAACCTTCCAGTCTCCGCTTCCAATCACGAATCATGTTCGATCGTGGATATGGGTATATGTGGCGAAGACGGGCAGCATTGGGGGTTGAGAACGCCCCATCCAATCAGACCGCCTTGAATGAGCATGACATTCAGCCCTAGTTTATACTTGCGCCGCTGGGCGGCGCGGCACAATGGTTGAAATAGATATCGACCGGGCGGCGCGAAAAATCGATTTCTATGGCGCTCACGGTGCCCCGCCGCGTGGCGGCGCAAGTATAAACTTGGGCTCAGAGAGGGCTACTCCGTGCCCTCATCTGCTGGCATGTGGCCGGCCTGTGCTCTGCTTGATTATTATTGAGTGGTGCGCTCCCACCTACCAGTGCTGCTCACCTTCGCGTTATCAATGACAACTCTCATGAAAAGCGGGAATGAGCGGGGGAGGGGGGGGGGGGGGCACATCTTTCCAACCCGATCCACCACATAAATTTAGACGCCAGTTGGTTGTGATCGAAGATCACATTTACGAAAGTTTACGATTTACGACCCAAAATGTCGTAAATCGTAAATCGTAAAAAATTGGTCAAAATAGCCGTAAATCGTAAGATCGTAAATCGTAATTACGCACACCCCCGCTCTTCACATCAGCTCTAGGCAAAAGTAGATTAAATGTATCAGCACCGCTACTTCGACCACATAGATGAGACAGTATGCGAATGTTGCCGAACATGGATTGTCCACAATCCCCGCAATGGCTTGGCTGCGAAGTATATTGGTCCATCCATGGTACTAGCAATAAGTATAGTAGTTAGAATATACGGTGCTTTACTTCCTTTTCTCGCCGCTGTATATCTAATTATGAAGACAATGATCTCACAGCGATGTAACAAAGCAAAAAAAGTGTAACCTTTCCATGAAGTATTATAAGCCGAGTCACAAACGCGCTCATTAGAAGTAGTCCTAATGCGACGAGGAATTCCGTGCATGCGTTCCCAAATCCATAGTAAACGGACACATCTCCGCACGACGCAGAATTCCCAACAGACAGCCGTTTTTCAGAATTCCATTCTTTGGAACCAATTTCGAGACCGAGAGCGGGCGTGGGAGCTTGAACTTGGAAAACACTCATTCTGGGGCGGAATCATCAGCGACTTACGTAACTTTAACGGAGAATTATAAGCGAAAAGTTCAGATAACGCGGCTTATCGCTCACCATATCTGATAACCCACGTTATCTTAGCTTTTCGCTTGCAATTCTTCGTTAAAGCTAGGTAAGTTGTTGATGAGTCCGGCCCCAAGTGAACGTCTTTCCTTAGATATGAACCCTTACACCTTCTGCCTATCTCTCGTGTTTCATCCTTGCAATGAACTTTGATGCTCTTTTCTCTTCAGTGCATTTGGACGAAGCGTCTCGACTATGCGTCTTCTCAGCGCTTAGGCTTTCACAGCTGCTGCTCTTGTGTCTTCTGTAGAATGTGTCTCCTGTCGGCTGCTTTCTCCATCATCAGTCTCCTCGCTATTCCTCGGTTGTTCGCAGCAACTGCTCTAAACTATCTGCGAGCTTTCGACATCCAGGTGCGATTCATCTACGTCCGTCATTCGAAAATGGGCAGCGTAATTCTGCTTTTGTCTTGCTTTCCTCGTTTATCAAGTTCATGTGCTGTTGCCACTTGCGTTTATGTGTTCATATTCCCCTTTCATTGGAGAGTTTAAGGTGGAGATCGAGAGAGTGTGGCGTCCAGATCCATTCTCCTTCATAAAATAAAGAATTTTTTTCCAAAAAAATTGATGCGAAAACGTTAAAAATCGATGCACAGGTAGTACAGCTGTAGAGCAGCTAAGGTAAATTAACAGCTATGAAGGAGATACAATCGTCGATCACCCTTCAAAGGCTTGCACCGAGTTCTATACGGTAATCAATCCCCAAGCTGCTTACTTAAACATCCTACTACATATATAAATTCTTCATATAACGGTGGGAAACCACGTACCATTTCAGCCGCGCTATAGATTTCAAGACGTTGTCGTTGAGAAATTTGATTTCAGACACGTTCAAGACCCGTAAGTTGACTAAAAAGTCTGAGATCTTCATCAGATCTCTATTCGACAACCCGTTGCAGTGACGAACTTCTAGTCGGACTAAGTCCTGAAGTGGACTCACCATTAGCATGGGATTATCTAATTACATCAGAATATTTAATGCATACCCCTTTCCGCAAAATATACTGGAAGCTTTTCGAATTACTCGAGAGATTGTGCACATAGTCGAGGTTAAGATGACGCAATCGCGGAAGAACCGCCGGATTTGCAAGGTCATCCATTGCACAGTATCCTATTATAGATCCAGTTAGGCAGAGTTGTTCTAACCTTAATAAAAGGTAGATGAACTTCGCGGAAAAGCACAGAGATACACATGAATGACAAGAAAACCCACGACTTTGGCATGTACTTGAAGGCCACGTTGCTAATGTTGGCGTTTTCAATCGTGAGAGAGCGCAGATTCTCCATTTTCCTAGTCATTAAAACGAGCGCATGATTGGTGATCGTCGACAGCGAATAGGTTCTCGATGATCGTACCACGTACCCTTCTAACCTGAAACTGATATATTGAGGCACTGCAAGCTGTGCCGAACGATAAGTAGCCGACGAAGAGCTAATCTCGCTCCAGAAAACGCGAACGCGAGGTAATATCCTCATGAAAGTGCAGATATCTTCTTAAGGAAATGTGCCACAATTTACTTCGAGATAACCAGGAGGCAGCTTGTCGTCTATCTAGCCCATACAAGCCATCGTTTCATCCTTCTCAACGAGGACTGCACTTAACCGAAAATAATGTTTGTTTCGAACGGCACAGCTCACACCTCGGACTCGTTGCAGTACATAAGGATAAAGGATAAAGGACGGCGTTACTCAATCCCTGCTGGTATGCGCCAGCGCATTCCACTTCTAATGGATGCCGAGGAGGCTATATGAATGCGTATTTGGCCACACAATGACTTGCGGTAGCCAGCCGATGAACAAGTCAGCGCTTTATCCTTCGCAGACAAGTCTGGTTCCAATTCACCGACCCCGGAGGGATGGAAGACTTGGTTGGCCTGGGCGGTAAATCCGAACCAGGAACCTGGAATCGGGTGCACGCGACTGTCGGCGCCTCCTCCGACTGCGCTCCACGCGCCCTTTGCAGTACATAGAGGAAAAAATTCGACCCCCCCCCCCCCACAAGGAAAGCGCCCCACGTTCTACCTCTATGAGATACGGTAGAGAGGGGAAAGGTGTGTTTGACTTGGCTGAGGCTAGCAAGAGGTGCTCGCGTGTACCTAGAAGCGGTAACTTTGATTCGGGTATCGCCCATCCCAACCCGGCCTATACCCTCTTATGTTGATGCATTGGTACTAGGCTTGACTAGGGAGAATAAAACACGGATTTGTCCCTCGTCTCGCCGTCACAAGTCATTGCATGGTCCCAATACGGTATTGCTCCCACGACATCCATCGGAATAAGAATGCATGGCGCATCCAAAGAAAAACGGTTGAATACCTTCGACCTTTTCCTTCACGATTATCTGGCAATAGCCAGTGATTTACTTCAAGCCATCAATTTGGCACTAATATGGAGACCCAGAAGGGGTGGTACAACCAGTTGAGCTAAAATACCGAAATCTAAATGATGAGCTCGAGATCAGCCCGCCCTGCCGAATCCGCCACATTTATTTTTTTACCTATGGCATATACAGAAGTACAGGGTAAAAGAATTTCGAAACAACTCTAGAATTACAACCACATATGTAAATGAAACTATCAGCGGAGTAAAATACTGCATCAACGCGACGTACGACATCGTAGAAAACTCTATCATTTTCAGCAAGAGAAACACCTTCTATGGGTATGAGTAGAAAATTCTAGATCTCATGCTCACCAAGGAACAAATTGAATTCTTTGAATGCTCCATATGTTAGAAAGTCTGACCTGATGCGCGACTTAGCAATCGAGACCCTAAGTTTCAGCTTACTTCTTACAGACATTGTCAGAATTCCATCGAAGAGATCCGTTGGATTTAGGTATTGCTCATCAACGAGAATTTTGAACATCCGCAGTTTTTCTTTTATTCTTTAGTGAAGGAAGACTAAAAAGCTCTGCTTGTGGCGAGTCTCATGGAATGACACAGTAGCCCACCTTCTCACCATGAGTTTCTTAGTTTTATTAATAGGTCAAATGCATTTCAGGAGGCCTACACCCTTTTTCGTAGTTGGAACACAAATGATCACACATTATCCCACCATATATAAATCTGATATAAAGCTTTCAACAAAGTTTTTAAAATCCTTTCTGCCAACTACGTTTCGTGAGAAATCGTTAGGTCAACATTTCGACGAATTAGTCTTTCTCAAGGGCTGAAAGAAGCTTGAAATCGTTTGAATCTGTGAAATTCACTGGACCAAAAACATCGTGTCCACCTCTTTACCAGTAGGTCTCACTTGCTCCATGGTGGTCAGTTGATCTGGTTTCTTTGCGCTGGAAGGATCGCTGAGTTCGCGTGCACAGATGTGGTGAGCTCTCCTTATACTCTTGCGGACGTGTTGTTCTCAGTAAAAATCTGGACGCGGTGTTTTTGATCCAGTGAATTTCAGACTCAAAGGATTTCTAGCTTCTTTCAAGCCTTGAGAAAGACGAATTAGTCGAAACATCGGCCGCAACAAAGATTTTATACCGAACCTGGTAGGCAAAAAGGATTTTAAAAATTTACTCCCAAGATGCTCAGGTTTTAAAAACGTCGAACTTGGAGATTTCTTTCAACAAACTTTTTACTTAAATAAAGCAATGGTGCAGGCCGAAGTCATCAGACAATCTACCACTGAATCATCCGATGAAGTGTCCTATCCTTGAAGATCAATGAGATGATGGTGAAGTTTCTCAAAGCAACCTCATATAGGGATGTAGAGCGTTGCCTGGGAAGCACCATAGTGGTTTCCAAATTTCCTTTGGACCTTAGGGTAGATCGAAAATGGCAAAAAACTGCACCCCTTCAGTGTGGGCCGATAGCACAAAACTGACGCCTGAAATTGATCGAGCGACGCGACTGATCATCTTGGCCACTACACATGGCATCGCGTCGCGCGTGGCGCGCACATTAAACGACCCCTAAGTGAGAAGATAAAATATTTATTTATTTATTTATTTACTTATTGGAGACGTGATAATGTCACTTAAACCTTACATTAAAAGACCAGCAAAATTTAGTACAATCTTGAAACCGTGCAATTTAAAAAAAATTAAAAAGTGTGAGCAATCAGATTAAAACAAGTTGAAACAAATGGAAACGACAGTAATGTAATTGCTCCTGCAGAAAGTAGAACTAAATGATGAATTTCATGGAAAAAAGTGATTGATTTCCTTTGAATCAACAGTCAAGAAAGCTTTTGAAACCTTTGAGCGACATTTGAGGAGCGTTCTCTTTTAGAAGGGGAGGAAGAGTTGAATAGTTCTGTTACAAAAGAAGCTGATCCTAGCCTTACTTTTTGCAGCCGGCCCCGCAAGTCTAAGGCTACCATTTCTAGTCCGACTGGACGTGAAAACGAAGAACTGGTGCAACGGAACATTGAGAATACCCTTAAGGATCTTGAACATCATGACCAGGTCATTTTTGATTCTTCTGTTTTTGAGGGAGGACAAACCTAACTGCTTAGCCATAGATGCTCCATGAGGAATTGCGGCGTAGTCAAGACCAAAGCATCTAATAAATATTTTTCCTAATAAAGTGATGTCCTTTTGCTTTGACGGATTGAAAACTGTAGTGCCGTATTCAAGGATGGAGCGAATGTAGATTTTGTAGGCTTTGATATAAATATTTGGGTTTGTATACCTAAGAGTTTTGAAAAGGTTAAACGTTCGAGTCGTAGCCTTATTGACAAGAAGCCTGAGATGTGAAGAGAAACCAAGTTTGGAGTTGATCAGAAGCCCTAAGTCAAGCACTTCATCGACTTTATTTAAAACGTTACCACCCAATGTGTAGTTAACAGAAGCAGAGGTATGATTCCCTACAGACAAAACAAAGGTCTTCTCAGCCGCAATGGGAAGCTCCCACTTCAGAGACCATTCTCTGATGTAGTCTATAGCGGACTGTAATTTGGCCTCATTCGCTGGACTGTCGATGACTTTATAAATTTTTATGTCATCAGCGTACATTTTACATGTTACATCCAGGAGACCGACGCATTCAGGTAGCTCGAACGTGTAAATGAGAAAAAGGATTGGGATAGGAGTCCGCCCTGAGGCAGTCCGCTTTGTGCACGATATACTAAAAAAAACTTATTGCGAACACGGCCTTGATATGTCCTATTTGAGAGAAAATTAGCAATCCATGTCACAATTACAGGATGAGTTCCAACCAACTTTAATTCATCAAGCAGCTTACCACAGAGAACTTTGTCAAAAGCCTTTTTAAAGTCTAAATATATAACATCTGCTCTTATATCCCAAATATCCCACCCATACACACGTACAACTACAATTTTGAGGCATTTCAACGTAAAATTATTACGTTTTCATTCACTCGAAGCAGTTGCAAACACTGAACATTTTGTTCCACAAACTTCCATTTCGTTACAGCTTGCATACAACCAGGCATCGGCCATTGGAAGGCAGACAATATGAGGCAGAGGAGAATCTCACCTAAGGTTTACGACTTTCGCTGACAGCGGCGATTTGATGAATGCAGTCAATTGTCGAAGGTTTAGTCGAGAATTGCCGGAGAAATCAGCACTTTTCCACAAACTGTTCTGTCGACTTACTTTGTACCACCTTCGCGAGATCCTGAATGAGTATTCAATTTCATCCGATGAGTCACATCTATTCGGATTACACTATATAAAAGACCAGCTTCGCTGTTCAATCATACAGTAGAAGCTGTAAAATGAACAAAAATGAAATGAGAAGGGAACAGAAACGCCTGTGAGCTAGCCGAACACCGCCAGAGCTAAAAAATTGATCACGGAGCAAGAACTGCGCATGTTGGTACTGAAAAGCTGACACATTTCCACCGTCCCTTACCCAACCGCAATGTTAAGAGCGCAAACCACCGTACTTTCTACCATTTTCTGAACTTGCAGGTAGTTCAGTGGTAAAGCATTTCGAAATTAATAGGACGCCAAATGTAGAAAGCGTTGATATTATTTATTTATTTTGATGCACGCGAAGATGCGCCTCACAAGAAAGGATTGAAAAAACTCAGAAACCAAATGCAGTTGAAAAAAATTCTGAAGAATGATTACAGCAAACGAGTTTCCACAGGCCAACCGTGTAGTTTTAGCATACATACATACATACATACATACATACATACATACATACATACATACATACATACATACATGTGATCTTACGAAATAAATAAATGGAAGAATGTGTATTTAATATGAAATAAATATGCAAATACACAAATATGCTTGCAGAAAAAACACGTCATTATAAGAAAAATTGGAAATATTAAATGACGGAAGAAAACGAAAACTCAGATTTTATAAGAGCAACAGTTGCATAATTGTTGTTTTAGAACCAGCTGTTGGGTACCGTGCATAAAAATACTAGAGTATAATAATGATCCCTGATGTCGGGGACATTATGGGCCAGTGTTCAGTGTCTAGAGAGTAGAACACTGTTCCACACACCTTTCCTTTCCTTGTCTTGTAGTTCACTCCCAATTGTTCTACCGTTGCAAGAAGGACACAGTGAGTTGCCGGTCCCCACTAGGATACATCCGCTCCGTCCCTTTGTCATTATCGGTTCCTCAGTTGAGCGTCATCGACAACATCGTCCCTTCCTGTCATTGCAACTGGTAGTTCCATCGCGTTAGTCGCACATCACCTCTTGGATGGCTGGAGGGTAGCTTTAGGGACTGATTTCAGGGAAGTCGACAGCGATTGACAGCAGTTGGATGTATTACATCCCTGAACTGTGAGTTCAAGCTTATGGTGAGTCGTAGCTGTGTTCGTGAAGGTACATGCCTCCTTATTGGGGGCTAGGCGGCTCGGGGGGGAGGGGGGGTCATCATGTAGGACCGCTCTACACAACGTTCTGTGTTGTACGAAACTAAAAATTTTATGGAGCATTGGCGTGTTTTGCACCTATGGTGATCTGAGCTAGGCCATTTCCGATGTAATTTCGCATTAATGTACGTTCCTAACAAGGCCATGCCGCCTGGGGCATCCCTCAGGGATCAGTCATAGTCGTAGTCAAGCTGTCATTTGGTCGAGCTTACAGCCCTGTCGGTCCTCTGTCATTCCGATGTCCATCGTCTGCAGCCGTCTATCCTAGCTGTTTTGGCTTGGTCCTGACTGATGAAGGTTTTGCCAGCGAGAAAGTTATGGAAGAGTTTGAAAAGAATCGGTTGGTGAGAGGTCTGGAGAACATGGCGGTTGAGGCAGAACTTCAATCTGTAATTCGATCAATTTTCGAATGGTGATTTTTGAAACGTGTGGGCGGGCGTTATCATGCAAAAGAATCGGGTCTCTTCTGCTGAAGTTGACGCAATTTTCGGTGCATTTCGTCGATTCCCTTACAGAGGACTCTGCTGTGATCGTTTGGCCTGGTGGCAAAAAGTTGTAGTGGATCACACCAGCCGCCGAGCACTCCACAGTGACCATTACCGTTTTTGGTGGAGATTCGCCTTTGGAAAATGCCAATGGGGTTTGTCGGCATCCAAGCACTGCACGGAACGTTTCCTGTTATCATACAGAACCCACTTTTCATCGCAAGTGGTGACTCGATTAAAACGGGTCAGTTTTGTTGCGTAAAAGTAGAGAAAAAATACATCAATAGATGTATTTTTTCTCTACTTTTACGCATATTTGGATTCGGCGTTGTACGACGTCGTCGTTGTGATGATTCCCACTCTAGTGAAGAATCGTACAGAAGAATACATCTCGAAACGTGACAATTTTTACCGCTCACTAAACTCATGGGGCACCCACTTTTTGAGCTTCTTCACCTTCCCATGGTGTTTCAAAGCATCCGCAACAGCAGTTTCACTGACGTCTAGCTCTTCCGCGATCCCCCGCGAACTGTTGGGGATGGTTCAGCTTCCACGAATTCCTTCAACTCGTCGTCCAGGATTGCTCTAGGTCGACCGCTCCTAGGGTCATCTTTGAGGCTGATATCTCCGGTCCGAAATTCACTGAACCACTGGCGCACAGTGCTTTCTCCAACACTATGAGGCCCCACACTTGATTGATTTGTCGAACTGTCTCGGCTTCAGACCGTCCTAATTTGAAGTTAAATGAAATATCTTTCGGGATTGCTCCTTCGACATACTTTAATAAGCCCTTCAAAAACAGAAATATAAAACAACAAATATAAAACAACGTTGAAACATAAATTATTTATGTCAAATAGAGCGAAAATTTCTGTACAGAAAGTGGCGCTAACGTGCAATGCAAGTTGCGCAAGACGAATGAAAAATATTAGGTCGTTACCTAAGTTCTGACGTTTTTTGACCTCCAACTTCAAATGTAAGTATCTCGGCTCAAACAAACTTTGTTAGGCGAAAAAAGAACCATTACAATCTACACATCTTTGCCAACGAGATACTAGTTTTCCTATTCCTGTAGCATAGAACTCCGGAGATCTAGAAGCGATAAATTCTTCGACAGCAAATTCGCCCTTCGAGCTCGCCGTTTGCAAGTATCTTCAGCGCTCCTTCTACGCAACAAGAACGACACGTTTTTGGAGCGAATTGTGACTTGTGACAAAAAATGAATTGTCTACGAGAGTCGACGACGAAGCGCTCAATGGTTGGATATTGAAGAAGCACCTAAACACTGTCCAAAGCCGGGTATACCCCAGGAAAAGGTGATGGTGACTGTTTGGTGGTGTGCCACCGCTTTAATAAACTATAGCGCTCTCACACCTGGTGAAACAATCACGGCAGCAAAGTATTGTCAGAAGCTGGACGAAGTGCTCGAGAAGCTCCAACAAATCTACCCAGCGCTGATCTACAGAGGGGGACCGATACTTTTGCGCGACAACGCTAGGCTGCACTTATCGATGATCACCAGGCAGAAGCTGCATTCTTTGGGATACGAAACACTCGACCATCCCCGCCATCCACTGTCGTATTCGCCCGACCTATCGTCTACAGACTACCTTTTTTTCAAAGATCCCGACGGCTTCCTTCGCGAAAAATACTTCAGGAACCGAAATTATGCAGAATCCGCTCTCGAAGAATTCATGGCTTCTAGATCTTCGGAGATCTATGCTACTGGAATAAATAGAATAGTATCTCGTCGGCAAAGATGTGTGGATTGCAATGGTTCTTATTTCGACTAATAAAGTAATGTTTGGTCTAAGATATTTATATTTGAAGTTAGATGTCAAAAACGACAGAACTTAGGTAACGACCTAATAGTAACACAAAACGCTTCTTTCTTGCCCTTATTTTCAATTACTAAACGATACAGTTCTGCTGTCGAAATTTTTCGAACATTCGAGTAGTTTCCGACGCCCACAAATTTCGAATATTCGAACTCGAATATATCCGAAAAGACAATTTTTGAATACTCGAATTCGAATATTCAAATTTGAATGCCAAATCGAATATACCATTCGAGCACAGCTACACTGTAAGCGTCCTCGGGTTAGGTTCCCTGACAAGGCTTGCTTCCGCTGACGCCAAGCCCTCCCCGCGGTACAAAAGCAGCGTGCTATAAACGAAAGCAAATACGCAAATAAACCTACGCTCCCAACTTGGCCACATTGATTAATCCTCCCATCTTCTGGAGAATTTTCAATATCACATGTTCGGGCAGGGTGTCAAGACTACCCATCACTAAACTTTCTCTTTTTATCACAAGTCATTGAAGCATGCAACATTCCCTTGTCTCAGTTAAGATTGTGGTAAAAACCCATTACTTATCAAGAACAGACATAAGTAATACTTTTATGGTGCTTTGTAAACTTTGACAATGTTAGCTTCACACAAGGCGACACATTCTTCTACATTAAACGTAACATAAATGCAATTTCTATAAGTATTATGAAGGAGAAACACACAGACACACATACATTTGATGAATGTACACAGGAACGAAAGACTTTCCAAGGCTAAAGAGCACACGGTCTGATCGGACCATTGGAAAACTGGTCTGGTCTGGAGTCAAGGAGACAAGCTACCGGGACCAGGAACTGAAGAAAAAGAAGAAGAACGCTGTAGGACAACCACTAGCGGACCACAACAGAGAATAATGCGGACTGAGTTCCTTGATGTACGCGTTCAATGGGCAATAGAGAAGTCGAAGCTACAAATTTGTCTTATTCAGACTAAGCGAAAAATCCTAATTGAGAGGGACGAAGTGATCACTTGTGTGGGCCATATTGTCTGGCCTCTCCTCTGGTTGCCTACAACCTACACGGACTGAGTCGTGAAGATGAACGCGGAAGTCAATCAGGTCGCACAGGACGGGCCGCCATTCAGAGAACGATTGACGGCCGATACCCTGATTGGTTTGCGTGTATCTGGTCGGTGCTCTGCTCTGCTCTGATTGGTCATGAATGACTGCTCCCACCTCTCAATGCTGCCCACATTCGCGACATTGACCGCACTGCCCTTCAAACTCCATTTCTGAGAGGATCGTGGAAGATTTCGCTCTGGAAATTCCCCTCAAGAACTCAAGCAGCTCAGGGATTCGGGAGGGGACAGCAGCAACTGCATAAACAGACGGTGGTTTCCACCGTCTTCCGGGTATTGTCCTGACAGAACTCTGGATGTGGCGCCGACGTCAATAGATTGAACTACTTTTGGTGGATAGAACCTCCATTTTGTCGAAAGTGTGGATGCCATTACTGACCTTTAGCCAGGCTATCAACGCCCAGCAATCCTCAGCGTACGTCATAGGGCGAGTTTGCCATCAACGACCTATGCAGCGGCGACTGATGGCCCAAGCAAAGAATATGAAACGAAAGTCGATGTTTAATCTTTGCCTGGCGATCGGTCGCCCGTGGCTCCGCCGGTGCTAGAGCCGTTTAGGGGGGCGGGGGGGGGGGGGGAATTGGACGAGGTATTTCCACTTTGCAATGTGAGCATTCACCAGTAACGCTTTCCTGACGCCTAGATTTGGATACGGTAACACCTCT
Organism: Heligmosomoides polygyrus polygyrus; assembly: GCA_947396885.1. Taxonomy (NCBI): domain Eukaryota; kingdom Metazoa; phylum Nematoda; class Chromadorea; order Rhabditida; family Heligmosomidae; genus Heligmosomoides; species Heligmosomoides polygyrus. The sequence continues at coordinate 19,672,315 of OX377202.1, forward strand.
GCTCCGAGCGCGATCGGCACTTTTATGATACGCCTTTCAGGAGGGCAGTGACTGGTTGGTGGCAAAATATATAGACTTTTGTTAACAATCGTTCGGCGAAAATCGACATGCAGGTTTTGCACGGACGCTACCATTGCCGTCTACGAACTCTTTTTTTTTGTGTTTTTTTTTAATCAAACCTGCACAAATCAAATCCAAGCCCCGTCCATGTTCACGGTTCCCACGCATTTTATCTACGAATCGAATTTCTAGCGGACCCCTCTGCAAGAAGCCGCTCATGGTAGCTATGAGCTCTCATTTTCAGAAGCGTATGAAGAGGGAACGGCGACATAAGTCTACAAAGCGACGTTCGACCGCGGTGTACGCCGAAAACAACCCAGCAAAGAAACCTATCCGGACTCTACGGCACCTACTAGTAATCACTTCAGACTTCAGAACGCATAGGTCAGCTCACCTACGAGTAGTAAGAGTTTGAGGCAGCACGAAATCTGGCAATCTTGTTGCTCGTAATGTACACAGTGAATAGAGGAGGAGTTGGCAAGAGAGATACTATTACGTCTGCCTAGATGACTACATAGCAAGCGTTTTTCCTGATCTACACGAACAATATCACAATTCAAACCCATTTCGCACAAGAGGATTCGTCGAATCTATGTTCTAAAGTGCAGACATGAGGCTGGAGAAATCCGCAGAACGTTGCTAGCTCTTTTTCCCACGCCATTCATCAGGAACTTGACCAACGTCCACATACAGATGATAGTAGAGAGGCCGCTTCGTGATCTGCAAATGGACATAGCTTTAACGTCGTTTAGTAATGCAGGTCTAAGTTTTGCTCACCTTCCTCACGGTCCATTTCCCCGTCTCGTTTAGTCCATCGTAGACAACACGCTTCTCTGCGATCTCCAGCAGCTTGTATCTGAAATTCGACTTAATGCTGAACGACTGAATGCCTACAGAAATACAGGCCAAGAAGATCTCACTATCACTGCTGAACCAACACAAACCAACCAATAGCCAATGCCTTTCCGTGCAAAACACATGGGCGAGAGGTCGAGAAGTTGCAGCCGCTTGTTGCTGCCTGGACTCCCTAGTCGAGGGTGTTGGCTCGGGTCTCACCTTACCCGCCCAAGCCTTCCATCCTTACACCGTTGATCTGTCTGTCATACCCTTCTACTCTCTCCCCAAGGACTCTGAGCTGGCCCAAGAGTCTAATTATTGCCCTGCGAAATCTAGGGGACCTAGAATTTTTCATCACCTCTCCGACTTCGTGCGGCTGCTCAGCGTAAGCCATCGCATAACCGAAAACACAATGAAAGCACCCCCGCAAAAAACGCAGGAATAGAATGCATGGCGCATCCTATTGATTGAATAACACCGTTCCTTACCCTTTTTCTACTATATGTACTTCGCCAGAGATTTCGTTGATGTGTGGATCACATTGGTCATCCCTTCCTTATACGCAACAGTCAAAGAGCCCAGCGATTGATTGCAGAAGGTTCAGCCTGTCATTTCGTTGACATCTGGAGTCCATCCTACTAGTGACAGTAGTAACAGTTGGAATTATACTGAATCAGTAGTCTGTTAGTAGAAGTGAGGTGCCATTGTCTTACGCCCCGTTTATACTTGCAACGCCGAGCGACCACGCATTGTGGCCAAATTGTTCGATCGCGGCGCCCGATCAAGGCCTATGGTATACTCCCGCGTCGCTCCAGCGACGGGCGCGGGGCAACTGTCAACGGCGCGCCTTCGCTGCAGTGGCGGACGGCGCAGTGGGGCGCGGTTGTCAGTTGACGCGCCATCGCTCCCGCGATGCGTCGCGGAGGGGTGTTATACCTCCGCGTCGCGGGAGTGAAACATACTCCCGTGCGACGGCCGTCGCAGTGCACTGCACTGCGACGAGCGATGGGCTGCGATGGTCGCGGAGGGGGAGCGCTGGTCGTGCCCTATTCTATGCACTTCCGCTCACTTATTTCGACACTTCCTTGGTTCGTGACCTTACCACAGCAATTTCAACACACGTCTGCTGATGTAGGGTGGTCATTTGATTTCTGTGTTGTTCTCCTCGTAGGGTTTTCGTCGTGCCTAGATCCATTTTGGGTTTTTTTCGACGGCTTGAACGGCTAGTTTTTTGAGGAGATATTTTTCTAGGCCGTTTTTCCCACTTTTGTGCCGATCCTCGCATTTTTTTCGCCTCTGAGCTTCCTCGCCGGCACCGAAATCTACATTTTTGTGCCGGGCAAGTCACAGGGATGTCCCGTTGACATGTCCGGCACAGAAGTGTGCCAATTGAACACCGATTTTTTCGAAGTCATGTTTTTCTAGCAGGGTTTTTTCCGCGTCTTCGCTGACTTCAGTATTTCTTTTGATTCTCAGGTTCCACATAGGCACGAAGACGCACAGTTTTGTGTTTGTCAGGTCATTAGAGGGTTATCGCGACGCGTTGGTCACAAAAACCTGCCATCTCAGCTCCAAGTCTTTAAAAATAATGTTTTTGAACTCGTTTTTTTCGTGTCCGCGCTCTCTTTGGCATTTCCAAGAGCACTGCGTTTCATTTCGCTCCAAACAAGAGTACTGCGTTTAATTTCGCTCCAACAATTAAGACTTATGAGAAGTGCGCGTCCACACTACTATATGAAAAGGGACCACAAGTCGTAGGCATGCTGATTCAGCTGATTCGCTAAAATTCTGCAAAAGTCTCCGTCTGCAGAACTGCGCGCACTATGTCAGCCTCAGCGATGGCGACGGCTCGCGACGCGCATCGCGAGCCATCGCATCGCTGTGCACTCCCGTGTCGCTGCAGCGGACGGGAGTATACCATGGGCCCAATGTGGCCACAATACGTGGCGTCGCGTCGCTAGGCGTCGAAGTATAAACAGGGCCTTAGCGATGTTTTATAACGACGCCTTGGTGCGATCAAAACTCTTGCGTTGGGCGGGATTCGAACCCGCGTCTCTTTCGTTCCGTGCAGGATGCTTTTACGCCATTACAACACCAGCGCTGCTTGATCGGACGCAACGTGCACACCTTATAGGACCAATCAGCACTCACCCGCATATCCAGATGAGACGGTCGCTGATATCATCATGAAGCAGTTCGGCTAAAACCCTCAACCCAGCCTCCCATCCCTCCGAAGACAGATTTGACTCGGAAGGATAAAGCGCTCGCTTGAGCATTAACTGATCATCGCAAGCTATTTTGTACAGATTCGTACTATCTTAAGGATAAGGATGAGAAATAAAGTTCGCCGTTATTCAACTCCCTTATGGAATTCGTCATGCATTTTGTCTCCGGTCTGTCCGGTACCAATTCATCATATAAGGAGCCACCTGGACTTCGTCTTCCCTCCGCGTGTATCTTTTAGAATACCCGGTAGTGTTATACACCGTCAGCAATTCGGATGCCATTATGCTCCATCATCTTTTAGGAACACAAGAACACAAATCAACGTCCTTAGTACTGGACGAAACTAGAAAAATCAAACGTTATATAATGTTTGCGGATCAAACCCTGGAGGAAATCGAGAGCGGTGGTGGGAGAGTGGAGGTTCACTTCATACGTTCTGCATAACTGGCAGCATTACCCTAGTCACAGTAAATCTATTATATGTGAATCTGTGCTGCTAAGCTTAATGACCACGCAGCTGTACGATGCACGATTCCATTTTAAAGGTTTTTTCATAAATCTGTTGACTTCACGAAAGAGGAGGAAAGTGCACCCCACCCCTCCCCCTAGACTTGCATCCACGATCCTCTCCAGTCATTGCCCACGCAAAAACCTTCTGTCTGACCTGGCATGTAGCGCACACAAATGTGCCGCTTTTGAGGACGACCACGCACTCCATACAAAGACTCCTCCGCTGATCACACAAATGGGTTCTAGACAAACAGACTCGTCCCGCAAATTAACCCCTTGGAATCTGATTTCTGTAGCTTTCCGGAAACAAAGCTTGAATCTTTGACCAGGTTTTTGGGAATAAAGGATAAAAGAAGGCGATATTCAATTTCTTATGGGATACGCCACGCGTTCGACTTCTACAGGATATCGCGGAGGCGTGGTTCAAATGTAATTGACCTTTACAACTTCGGTGACCAACGGATTCAAAAAAATTGAATGACAACAATCTCCAACATCTCTCCTTTTCAATCCTCGCCATTGGAAGGCTAATCAGATGCGTTCTTTGTGTGGGGCACAAAGAACGCAACTGAAAATTTAGCTCCTAACTTCTCTCTTCTTGAAACTTCGGCGTGGTGACTTAATATTTTGTTAGTATGCTGTGCCAGACGAGATTTTTTACATAGTATTATTGCGGCCTGAAGTTTCTCGACTTTCCTCCTCTTCAGAGGCGGATATGATCCACCGTAATGGCTGACGTTTACCCCCAGCAGAGGCGAATAAGACTTCTAACCGAATATCTCTCATTCGCCTCTAATGGTGTAATAGCGTGGGCGAATGTCCGCCCCTCACGATGGGCCTTATGCGCCTCTGAAGACGACGGAAATTCGAAACGTCTGGCCGCAATAATGAAGCTCCACTTGAAAACCTCATCTGGCGCAGCATACTGACAACATGACAAGTCACTGTGTTATCCTTTCCAGACGAGTCTGGCACCAATTCACCGATCCTACTGGCCTGGGTGGGAAGTGCAAACCAGGATCCCGGAATCGGATGCGCAACCGGCACCTCCTTCGAAAGCGCTACCACGCGATGTTTTATTAGGTTGTCCCATAAGTTTTCGTCGTTTTTTTTTTCAACGATTCATTGCGGATTTCGCCGGCGGTCTCTTGCATAGCGCTATACAGCATTCGAAAGAGAATGATTTGCTCTATCAGAACATGTATTGCATTTTTTTCATCATGAGTTGTCAATTTTTAGGTCGTTAAAGTGAAAAAGTGAAAAAGTGGTAGCCATTTGTGCAGTTGCTTCCCTCGCTTAGGTTTTGAATTTTTTGCGCTGCTTTTCATAGCATTTGGAAGACAATGTTCTGCACTACAAGAATACATGTTGGCTCTATTTGCTCAATTGTCCTTTATTAAATTTTAGGTCATCAAATTGGGACGTCCGACTTTTCCGTCCGAACTTTTACCGAAACTCTAACTCTGTGGTTGGACATTTTTGCTTTGTGTTACATGTCGTTCGGAAGAGGATGTCCTACTCAATAAGAATTTGTGTCGCGTTTATTGGCTCATGCTGATTTCTGTCCAATATCAACAAAATTCCAAAAAGAGAAAAATCATCTTCACCAACAACTCCTTCTCCTTTGATATTCTACAGAAATCAGCATGAGCCAATAGAGTGAAACAAATTCCTGTTGAGCAAGACATCCTCTTTCGAACGACATATAGCACCAAGCAAAAAAGTCCAACCGCAGAACAGGAGTTTCGGTAAAAATTCGGACGGAAAAGTCGGAATTCCCAATTTGATGGCCTAAAAATCAATAAAGGGCAAGTGAGCAAATAGCACAAATATGCAATCCCGTAGTACAGTACATTGTCTTTCAAATGCTTTGAAAAGTTGCGCAAAAAATTCCAAACCTAAGCGAGGGAAGCAACTGCGCAAATGACTACTTTTTCACTTTTCAGTTTAATGATCTAAAAATTCAGGATGAGGAAAGAAATGCAATACATGTTCTGACAGCGAAAATAATTTTCTTTCGATAGCTATATAGCGCTATGCAAGAGACTGCTGGCGAAATCCGCAATGAATCGTTGAAAAAAACGGCGAACACATATGGGACAACCTGATAGAAAGCGCAAAATTAAAATGTTGGCTGAGTTCAAAGACGCTGAAAAATTGCAATGCTGAAGACGATATTTTTTCGACTACTTCACTAGGCCCTTAACCATCGCTAAACATTTAGCAATAGAGCAATTTTCCTAGCTTCGAGTACTGTCATCAAAGTCTGATCCCTTTTGACGCCTCTTTTGCCTTTCACAAACCAAGGAACTTTCCGCTTGAAGCAGCTCAGGCATAGTCACGAAGGTATGAGGTCAGTGAATGGAGGCAGGTAATGCTTTTTGCCCTTTATTTGTTTTTACTATCCATAAGAGACTGTATAAGCTTGGTGAGCAATCTACACATATGGGACCATAGATCCAGAAGGGCTAACTTGATGACCATTGCTCGATGATTCTACGACTATTAGAAGGGGTTCCCCAGATGGCGTGCCGGCAATTCTGACTTTGCTTGGTCAGGCTTCGGCTCATGGCTTGTTAACCAACGTCCCAAGACGTTCAATACCTCACTGACGCTAAAACGCATAGCTGTGCTGCGCGATTGGCCTCAGTAGGAGCCTTCATACTTCGCGACGGGAGCGCGGGAGCGACGGCAGAGGCTGGGGAGAGAGAGAGAGAGAGAGAGAGAGAGAGAGAGAGAGAGAGAGAGACAGGGTGAAGGATACGTATCGATGTGTTGAGCCGTTGCCTGGGAAAAATCGATAGGTATGCTTTGCTTTGTCGCTCCCGTCGCGGAGTATGAACAGGCCCTATGGAGCTGCTTCATTGATAGACAGAACTCTTGGAAGCAGAAGCGTCGAATGAACATACATTAGTTTCGGTGCAGTGCGTTTCCTCTTCACATGCTTCAACATCGAATATCGTCCTGTTTCGGGTTGAGGTCGTTCTATCGTGTAGTTTAGTGAAAGTATACGTTTTCCTGGAGAAAAAGCACTTTTAAAAATGTACATATTTTCGTTAAACTACTAAACCTTGAAATTAGAAGAAAAATAAAAAAGTAGAAAAAACATATGGAGAAACTGGCCCACACTCGACAAGACAAACAAAAAAAAAATACTTCCAAATCCTTCTATTTAATCAAAACGTGTTGTTTACATGTTGTATTTATGTACAACTATTGCTAAGCGATAAAGAACCGAAATGTTGGAGAATTAATTAACTATATCGTTCATTCGTTTTCCACTTAATGCCTATTGTGATTACCTACAGAGTAAACAAACGAAGAAACATGTTTTTCAAAAGCAATTTTTAAAAGTAACATACCCATATCATCGTCTTCTCCTCCCCATGCCCAATACATATTCGAATAACCATTAATTAGTCGATAGTCTTCCATAGATACTGCCAAAACTCCACCAACTATTTCTTTGTACCATAGCCTGTAAAAAGACAGTTAAACATGGAAAGAGTAAGAGCGTTCAGATGGAAACCGCTGGGATCTCATGTGACCCTATGTCCCAAAATAAGGAAACCGCTTCACAAATTTAGCACCGAGACTCGCGACAAAATCGCCAAGGGTAGCGACGAGTTGTAACATAGTACCCAGGCGGTCATTGCTGGACCACTTGCTCCGTCAATCGACAGAGCGCGCCCGGTAGCGAGGCATTCGATGGAATTTTTGTCGTTCCTTTACTTTTGTTCTCAGGTTGAGCCTATTTATTGTGTTCATTTTATGATTCTTTCGTATATCCCTGTTTCTTGTGAGAGTCGTACACATCTTTTTGTTTCGCTGCCGTTTCCGCGTTCTTTATACCATTTCCCAATTTCTTGGGCAGCTTCACATTTCTTGCCAAGGGTTTTTTCTTGCGTCTTTCCTTCTCTACACTTTCCTCAATGTTTTCCGATTATTTTTTTACTGTATATTCTTCTTCCTTATAGCTGAGTAACGCGAAAAACTGGTGCAAAACAAAAAAAAAAGAAATGTGCACGACTAGCAGGAGGAACAGGGATATAGGAAAAACATGAAATGAACACGAAAATAGGTTAAACTGAAGAAAAACACAAAGAAAAAAAGAGAAATTCGACCGACGGTCGCACTACTGAGCGCATCCTATCGATTGACGAGCTGACGGTCCCGCAACCACCTCCTGGGCACTGTGAGAGAAGTCGTCCAATTCGTGACGGACAACTTGTCGCTACCCTTGGCGATTTAGTCGCGAGTGGCACAGGCCACTGCTTAGGGCACAAAGTCTAGTATATTTGCAAAAAAATTCAAAAATCACTAACTGATATCCCAGATTGCTGACGAACGCTCCCATGTGTCTCGGTGCAGGAGGACACGAGTACGGATTTCGATCGTCCTGCGGAAACATGTCGACATCATGAAAAATGACGCAGTCCACCTTGAGCGTCTCGGCGAACCGAAAGGCCGCATTCATTATGCGCCCCTTGTTGAAGAGGTCGTTCCCGTACTGAAACAAACACAATCTCATCGGCAATTCTTGCCATCCCGCTCTAACGACGGAGATTTCGCGTTGTGTTGTGACAGCGTAAGAACACAAAAGCCGCCGCTAGCATCCGATGCAACCGGTTCATTCCAAAACGCGTTTCTTCGCATGTCATAAAAGTGGAACGGCGATGCTCTTCAGCAGGTGGCAGCACACGCAAAGACTTTTCCACAAGACCCTGCATTAGTGACTTCAAACAAAACGAAACGAGGAACAGTGCCGAACCTGTTCTGTGACGATGAAACGGAAGTCTAAGCGTTGTCTCTGAAGAATCGGTATGAGGAAATCGATCAGTCGAGTAAGATGGCTTTGGCGATCGCGGAAAGGAATAATGATCGCCACCTTATGGCGCGCCTGCAATGGAAGCACATTAGCCTGGCAATCACAATCACCTTTGCCTCAAAAGGGCAAAGCTCGGCATCTGTCAATACAGGATGCGCCACGCATCCTACTTCTACGAAATGCATCAGAGTCCGTTTGAATTCATAGCTGGCCAATACAACGAGTAGTGATAGCCAACCGATATCCATCCAATTCTGCTGCCTTGCTAGGCTCTTCAAGACGGTTATACGGCTTTATTGGCTAATCCTCGGCTGAATCGCCTTCTTCGGAGCCGAAACGCGTCAGATCAATTAGAAGCTATTTCACCAGATATCGCATCATCCTTACATAACTAATTTTTTTTTTTTTGAAAGCATAGACATCACCACCTATATATAAAAGAGTTTGTCCGTCGAGTGATCTAACCTAAGTGAGGTACGCCGCATCATCCACAGCGAGGGCGGTCGATGATCTAATCTGAGTGAGACACGCCCCATCATTTACAGCGCGGGCAAAATGTGCTGTTGAACGTGAGATGTTGCTGCAGCAGGGGAAATGCAGCCCTTTACCGCTTAATACAACCGCACCTACGCGCGTTTCTGAGCGTCCAGATTCAGAAGCCGACTTCGTGTCATTAGCATGAGTAGACTACTGAAGGGGTAAGGGTAGAAGAGGGACTTTGAGGGTGGAGAACCGACAGCGATGAGGAGGCAGCGACCAGGAGGAGCATCGGGATGGTCGATGGGGGAACAAGGAAGCAGGCCAGGAGGTGACACCAAGAACAGTTTAGGCAATATGAAGGGATCATTAGGGAGTTACCAACCAGAGAAGGGGACAGTAAGGAGGATCAGCAAGGGTATACATTACCATTAAGAGAACGGATTTAGAGGATGTGACACCGATGTCACACAATGGGCGTTCGCTCGCCGTCGTCGTGTCGTGAGCGTGGGGGTCTACTTAATTGGAGTAGAGTAGTAGCGACGATCCAGAGAGGGGGGAGGAATCTACCTGGAAGAAGGGACCTGGAGGCGGGACAAGGACGGGGAACCAACAAGAAGGGAGCCGTAAGGGAATTTATACGGAGAACAAGGAATCTGCCATATGCATAGCCTCTTCATGCTCGACACAGCGGCGACTGCGCGCGCTTTTGAGCTTTTGGATTCGCGGAACGGGTCTTTTGAGCTTCTGGATCCAGAAGAAGGGCCCCTACGTCGCTCAACAAGCGTCCTGATTCTGAATCGTGTCACTGACGTCTGCCGTAAGCATAGGAGGACCACTAAGGGGAGGTGGAGAAGGGCAGTAAGAGAAACCTCAAGGGTGGACCAGAAGAGCGACCAGGAAGGAAAGAAAGAACCTGGAGGAGAGGCCAGGATGGGGAACCAGAAAGAAGAGACCGGTAGGTGTCAATAGTGGAAACAAAGAAGTGGGCCAGTAGGGACCAGGAAGGTGGGGGACTAAAGAGGGGAGAGAAGACCAGTAAAGGCGGACCGGCAATTAGATCCAGTAAGAAGAAATGAGAGAGGGGAACCTGGCTTCGGAAGACATGTCAACGACAACTTGAAACGGTAGCTGATGAGCATGAGAACGATTGCGGAGGAACAACCTGAGGGACAGAAGTACTGAGCAGCACAAACAAACAATGACATTACTGGCCGGTGAGGAAAGAATGTCTATGATGAAGGACCGAAATGGTGAAGGGCTTGATGCCGATAAAGTACGCACCAAATCCTAGATGCTAGCGAATTTTATGTTTTACAAAAGCTACTTTCCATAGGTCAGTGATGCTACACAGTCGCGCGAAGCGCGCAAGTGCGAGACACGCCGTTAGGCGCGTCGGAGCACTTGTAGAAGAGAATCCATTTACCCATTCTCATCATAGTCCACTGAGAAACGGGAGGAAGTCACATATGGTAATGGAGTACGGGACAGAATCACCTCCACGGGCCCGATTCATCAACCGCCTGCCGGCCGGTAACGGGGAAATGTACCGCCAAACCTGATAGTGAAGAATGTCATATTATGGGTTTGGCAGTACTTTTCACTGTTGCCGGCCGATAAGCGGTTGGTGAATCGGGCCCCAGGTTAGGACGTGAGACTGAGTTAGGCTTGAGCTCTCGCGTCATAAACAATATTCACGTCAAAATGGTAGAATTTTTACCGCAACAAAACATCGTTATGAGGGTTTAAAGCTTGTACTACAGAGCAAAAAAATTTTTTTTAGCGTGCCAACAGCAGGGATCCACCATGCTCTCATCTAGCTGGCAGCTTTTTTCATTTGATTGTGTAATGCTGTTTATCATGAAATAGTGATGTGATTTGAGAAAATATGTTTTTTTATAAATGTTTTTGTTATACAGTTTACAAGGTTCCGCTTTTCGCGTCAAGGAGAGAAGGCCGCGAAGTTCAAGAAGAGGAGTCCCAGAACGACCATCAACTGGGACCTCTACACCTCTCTTGCCGGCCTTTGGGAAGATGCCGTCATGGACAACGTCGACGAGGAATACGACCGCTTCGTGCACCATCTCCACGATAGTGCTAAGGGAGCCGAAAGCTTGAAGACCACCAAGAGACGCCTGTCTCCGGAAACTCTCGAGCTGATACGCCAGCGTGGAGCAGCACGAGCGTCAGGCAACTACCAACTGACGTCCGAGCTTGCGAAGCTATGCAGAGAGGCGATAAAGGAGGATCTTAAGGAGAGAAGGGCGGAAGTGTTGGCTGAAGCTGCAGAGGCAGCGTTGAGCATACGCAATGCCCGCCGAGACTTCGCCAACTTCAAGACCAAGATGACAGCTCTCCGACGTCCCGACGGAACCGTCATATCTTCCAGAAGGACCATGGAGAGGGTCATCCACGACTTCTACTCCGATCTCTTCGATAGCCACGTCCACCTGCCCCCATGCCATCTTCCGCAGGATGGATACGTCGTCCCCTCTGTTCTCCCTTCCGAGATCCGACACGCCATCTCGTCGGTGAAGAAACGTACAGCACCCGGTCCCGACAGGATCAGACCCGAACACCTGGGGCCGTATGCTGAGGTCTCCCCGGCGGTACCCGGCCGGGGGTGGGTGCCACGCCGGCGCCTTCCCGGTATGCTGAGCTCTTCCCGGCGTCGATCGGCGGGGAGGCCACGCCCTCAACGGCCGGGGAAGGTCTCCCCGCCGCTTTGAGCAGGGGGAAATGGCATGCGCGCGCCAAATTAGCGGTAGGGCGCGGAAGCGTTCAACGGCTGATAGGGCTAAGAGTATTGTCTGACAGCAATTGGGTTAAAATCGACGACGTAATGCAGCAGAAGTAATCACTGGCAACACTGCGCTTATTTTTCGTCTAATTCAACTTCACGGAGACCTTAGAAACACGTGAATGTGCTCGTTTCCTCTCGACTTGTTCTATTCACTGCAATTTTTATCAATTCGGTCGACTGTTTTTTATTAGTTGAACAGTATTATAAGAATCCGACTGCTGACTTAGACAACGTAACCCGGATGAGCCCCGCGAGCACAGTTGCGAGCGTAGCAGATCAGATTTGAGACGGAAGGGAGCACACAGGGGCAATTGTTTCCATATTTGGGCCACGTGCGAATCATGAGCTCACGCTTGTGATGAGCGAATCTCCAAGCACGATGACAGATTGCAAATCTAAGCAATGTGGCGGCTTACTAATCTAAGTATGATGACGGCTTACCTACAGGGACGGATACCGATCATATCACGCAAAGGCCGATTGCATTGACAGTTTTAGGAGATTACATTGAAGCATTTGAGAGAAATTATAAGGAGGAAAGATTATTTAAGGAGGAGTGAAAGAGGTAATCACGACTCATACACCAAGCAGATAACATAACTTCTCTAACCACACTCGAGAGCTGTCCTAGGATGTACGAAAGTTTTGTGTCCTCCTCTTTTGAACTTAGGAAGGCTGACTAGACAACTCAATGTCCTGATAATACTCATAAGTGAGGTCTACCAGCGCTCCTAAAATCTTCACTACCGCCTTTACGAGAATGAAGTGACATGAATCGACACAAACTGATTCAGTGTAAATATTCTAGGACAGCTCGAAAAGCTGGAGAACTTGATTGAGCTGAAGAATGTTGGTCATATGTGTCTCGGTTTCCTTTCCATGAGTTCATGAACACTTTCTCACTCTCATCAGTAAGATCTTCCGTATAATGAAGAGTGCATGAAGCAGCTCACAAGTCACAAAAACGTTAGGTCAGTAACGCGGCCAGGCGCAAATCGGCTCGAGGAGGATGGGGGTCACCCTGAACGACAGCACTATGCAGCATTTAGTGTTGTGCGATTGAGCTATACCGTCTCTGATGTAATCCGACATACATATCCCTTCATACCACGGCTGATAGCCACTGAGTACATGGTGACTCACCCCCTCCCCCGAGTCAATTTGCGCCTATAGCCATGTGACTTATGTTACCCAAGATCTTGGCAGAGCCACAAACGCCTCGACTCAAATGCTAACCACAGAACATAAGGGCTTGATGTCAAGTGCAAAAGCTACCATCACGCACAGACCTTCACCATTAAAGGTAAATGTGATAGACCCGCCCTTATCCCTGTTTAAGATGCTCGAAGCACTCCGTATACTGATACAGGATACCGTCGAAGCTATGAAAGATTTGCTTTTCCGAGATCTCTTCGAACATGTACGTCAGCTACAATAACCAGGATGACGCCGGCGCTATCGATTTTCTGCAACACGGCGTCAGCTATAGCGCTTTAACTTCCCGCGCCACGCCCGCGAGCTCAGCATGCCGGGAGCGCCCCGCCGGCAACGGCCGGGGAATCGCCCCGGCCGGGCAGCGATGGGAGGCGTGCCCGGCCGGGGAGACCTCAGCATACGGCCCCTGAAGAACCTCCCGCCTACGCTCATCAACACCCTGGTGCGGCTCTTCACACGTTACCTGTCGGAGTGCAAGGTTCCATCTCAGTGGGAGACCAGCAGAACCGTCTTGCTGTACAAGAAGGGAGACGTGCACGACATTGGCAACTATCGCCCGATCTGCCTGCTGTCCGTAGTCTACAAGCTGTTCACTCGAGTTATCCTGAATAGGATTATCAGAACGCTGGACGAAGGACAGCCATGCGAGCAAGCAGGATTTCGGAGAGGATTCAGCACGATCGACCACATACACCCATTACGAAGCTCATCGAAGTGTCGCGAGAGTACAAGCTGCCGCTGTGCCTTACGTTCATCGACCTGAAGAAGGCATTCGACTTTGTTGAAACTGAAGCGGTCATCGAAGCCCTGCTCACTCAGGGCGTTCCTACTCAGTACATCAGAGAGCTTCGAGAGCTGTACAGTGGATTCACGACCAAGATCTCACCATTCTACAACGACGTCGTCGTCGACGTGAAGAGAGGGGTTCGGCAAGGGAATACCATATCCCCGAAGCTCTTCAGCGCCACTCTCGAAAACGTCATGCGCGAACTAGAATGGGAAGACATGGGAGTGAAGGTCGACGGCCGGCAACAACATCATCTTCGCTTCGCTGACGACATCGTGCTCATAACACCGAGCATCAGCCAGGCGGAGCGAATGCTGGCCGACTTCGATCGTGTATGTGGAAGCGTTGGACTGCAGTGAATCTTACGAAGACGATGTTCATGAGGAACGGATGGGTTTCTGATGCCCCATTCTCGCTCAACGGAACGAACATCTCCGAATGCTCCAGCTATGTGTACCTGGGTCGCGAAGTCAACATGGCCAACGACCTAGCACCAGAGCTGAGCAGGAGGAAACGAGTGGCTTGGGGAGCTTTCAAGAGCGTCGAAGAAGTCGCGAAGAAGAAGAAGAACGTCCGACTCTGTGCCCACCTATTCGACTCCACTGTTCTTCCTGCCCTAACATACGCCTCAGAGACCTGGGCTATACGAAAGCAGGATGAACACGCGATCAGCGTCGCGCAGCGTGGAATCGAGAGGACGATGCTCGGAGTGAAACGACTCACGCAAGTGAGAAAAGGCCTCCGAAGTTCCGAGCTTCGCCAACGCTCGAAGATCAGAGACGCTGTCGCGTGGGCCAAGTTGTCGAAAATTAGGTGGGCCGGCCACGTAATGCGCTTCGCAGACACCCGCTGGACGAGAGCCATCACCGACTGGATTCCGCGGGATGTCAAAAGAACACCAGGACGCCCACCAACGCGTTGGTCGGACTTCTTCGTTAAAGTCCTGAACGACCGATATGACGCTCTTCGTGTCCCTCGAGCGAGGAGGATCCATTGGACCACTCTGGCACGCGACAGGGACGAATGGAGACGCTGCTGACACCCGCTCGAGCAATTCGATGATCAACGGGACGACAGGTGATACAGGTGATACAGTTTATATCTGTGTTAAACATTTTTTTTCAAACATATTTTTTGCTATCAATCAAATAAAAATTGCGACGTGCTGGAGGACTGCATGGTGCGATCTCCCATTTTATTACGCTATAAGAAATTCTGCTTTCTTGCATTCTAGAACAAGCTTTAAACCATCAACTTTCTTCAAAAAAAAAAAATAAAGCTTGAAACCAAATGACCTAAAACAATCTTCAAAAAACAAAACTTGAAACAAGAAATAGAACATGAAACAAAATTTCAAAAATTGTATTAACGTACTTCAAATCAGTTTCCTTAAGCCTCAAGTGGCTGGTATCGAGGTAGTAAGCTGTCACAAGGATGTTTTGTTGCGATCAAAACTTCTAGCGCCAGGCGGGACTCGAACCCGCACCCCCCTCTGACCGGGCGGGAATGCTCTACGCCTTTACACCACCGGCGCCGTTTGATCGAACGCAACATCCACACCTCGTGGGACCGATCAGCAGTCACCCGTATCCGGGATGACCTGGCCGCTGATATCAGCATGGAACCAGTCAAGCTGATGGTCTTGATAGAAACAATTCAAATCAGTTTCCTTAAGCCTCAAGTGGCTGTATTAACGTACTAGGACGAATGAATTTAAAAATTTCAAAAAAAGTTATGCTAAATTTTCATGAAACAAAAAAATCCTCATGAACCCCTCTAACGTTTTCGGAGAAGTTCTCAGCTGAATTTGGAAGTCTCTCGTTTAGATTTCGAAGATGTTAGGTTACACTTCCAAAAAGTCAAATTTGCTTAGAATGATATCGAATTTGGCTTGAAAAGGGTCCAGTTTGATTAAAAAGGGTATACGGCGTAAATCCTCAGACAGGTTAAATATGCATTCAAACCTCCTATTCCACAGAAAAAGTATGCGCAACGCATACCACAAAGAGAATGGATAACCTTTATCCTACATCATTATAGAATTAGGGCTTAAAGTGAGATAAAGACAACAGCAGCAAGAACATCGCTCACATACCTTGCAGTCTGACGGTTTCCATTCACCGCCAGGTTTCACTTCAGGATGCACAGCAGCAACATCAGCCTCTTGAAGATTTTCGATGAGCAGCACCGCTTGAGGCAGCGATCCCCACAAATCCGATACCGTCTCCGGTTCCGGGCACAAGTCTCCTGGACGTCTGAAACTTGATTCTTTTCTATTACATAATTCTGAATAGAAAACAAAAGCTACACCCAGGACTACTTTAATTCACTATGTTTCTGAAAAAAGGCAAGAAAAAAAGCCTGGCAACAAGTTTTGGCGCGAAGAGGTTGCTCTTCGTGGCTTTTGTGATGAAGAACGGTACATGCTGCTCTCTAGCACCATGAAATTGATAACTTTCTTAAAGAAATCGTACGCTGCTTTTATTTTGTCAAACAGAAAACTTATTTAAAAAAACTGTTTTAGATGTTCCTGTTGATTGATCGATAATCTTGTTATTATTTTTAATAAGATACACCCCAAAAAGCATAAATAAATAAACCAGAAGATTTTGGTTAGTTGTACTCAAGCCCTACCGCAAACAGTCTTTAAAGTAGACCGCTTTCCCTAATGCCATGGGACCGCACACATCGCTCGTCACCAATGGTCACACTTGCGCGAACAAGCACACTCTGCCTGATGGAGAGATTCATATCCAGCTATCAGCTACACATCCAGCCCAACAGGATCCATTTATCGTTGTTCTTGCCATCTGGGAAACACTTCCCATCCATCTCTTTTTCCATTTTCTTGCCATATCGTTCTCCGTTCTTCATCAACCGGATATGAAGGTGGCTTCCCATCCCTTCGTAAAATGACGTCAGGATCTCGATCGAGAAACAGTTCAGCTTCGTAATTAAAAGAACTATAGTTGTCAACGTATTGGGAGCTTGACAGATTGTTTCTAACAGAGTTTGGCCCAAAAGCATTTGAAGACAATGTCGTACATGTTTGGTTAAGCCTACAGCGGCTGTTACAAGCCGTAAAACGGATATTTGATTGCGAACAAAACTCTTGCGTCAGGCGGAAGTCGAACCCGCATCTTCTGCTTTCCGGGCAGGATGTTGCGCCTTACACCACCGGCGCTATTTGACGGCATGCAACATTCACAATATCTCGATAGCACGGTGAGTGCTGGAAGGCCTCAGGGGCAGTAGCGTGGATGTTGCAATCAAACAGCGCCTGTGGTGTAAGGCGTAGCATTGCGCCCGAAAAGCAGAGTGTGCGAATTCGAGTGCTGCATGGTGCGCTAAACATCCATTTAGCAGCTTAAAAGGTGGGAAGCTGAAATAAATGCAGACCATGCAATACAAGGAGATTATCAGTTAGGAATAGCATGGAAATAGAAGCAGTCAACGGCAAAAAGTAAAACAAAAACATCGAAAATCTTCAAAGAACTGCGTATGCATGTTGAGAACTAGCCTACTGATGAAGCACAATTTTGACGCAGACACTAGCTTTAATAGCACCAGCCTATATCACGTCGGAACCAGCAACCAGGAAATGCTTCAATGGCAGTTCATACTAGCCTCAAAGCCACAAAGATTGGTGACCTATTCTGATCAATTCAACTTCATTTAAAGTCGTTATCGCAGCTGTCGTACGGAATTTGCTTGCCATGCACCCTTGACGCTTCATAGCATGTATTCAGACCCAAACTTCGTCAGGACTCAGCCTTCTAAAGTCGATGACGGTCAGTAGTAACGAGTGTTAACTTCGAGGAATGTAAAAAAATCTTTGCAAGATGACCATCGACCATTAAAAAAACAATGAGGCCAAAGAAAATGGCTGCTTCAAAAAAAATCTGTAACTGGTTTAAGCCATATCATACCTAGAGGTACAGACAGGGCAAGCAGCTTAACTTATCCCCGTATTCGAAGATAGTCGACATGGCCATGTCTAAGATTATCACAAATAGAATTTCTACAGATCCCACGATTTTTGGGTGCACTTCTAGCTATGCATAGGAGAGGAGATCTAAGGCTTTACCTTCCTGTTACAAAATCGCAGACGATATAGAACTTCCTCACTAACTGCCATTATGTTAGGTGAAAATGAGAGTATCATAAATATGCTTGTGAGTTCATTCAACTCCATAGTGGTTCGCAAGAAGCTATGTAAATTGTGCTGTTTCTAGCACCGTTATATTCGCTATGCATGACTATGTTCATGTCTGATTAAAAATATCATCTATTGGCAGCTAAACTCGCACTGAGCAAAGGATTTTCAGGGATTAAGCCCAAGACGGACATCGAAATATGTTAACGGATCACTAGGAAGCTTCGTAGATAAAAACACAGAAACAAAGAAGTAAACAAGCCACAGTATTGAAGAAGAAAGCTACACCAATAGGAAAAGCAAAAGAAAACAAAATGTTTCCTTTCGAAATCGAGTATCTTTGCAAACACATAAAAAGCACTCACAGAGCGACGGTCGTTTTCGCCTCGTGCTTCCTATCCATCACTTCTCCAACGTTGTTTAAAACAGTTAGTGTTTGCCTTGCGTTCTCGATTTCCATTGGATCCGTCTCGTCCAACACATGTATAGTCCTGAAACGGAACGTGACGAAGGTCATGCTTCATTCAGCTGAGAGACCTCTGACAAGATCGTGTGCCGTTACAACGATACTTTATTGCGATCAAAACTCTGTCAGCAGGCGGAAGTCAAACCCGCAAATCCTGCTGACTGGGCTGGGATGCTCTACGCCATTACACCACAGACGCCGCAGGATCGAACGCAACATCCGCACTTCATACGACCGATCAACGCTCACCCATAAATCGAAGTGAGCTGGCAGCTCATATAAACACGAAATTAGTTGATCTTAGGGTCCTGGTAGGAATGATTCAAGTCATTCGCCCCGGTCACAACCTCACTAACAGCTTCTTGAGGCGTGAAAAAAATGACTTGAATCATTTCAACCAAGACCTCGGGCTCAACTAGTTTCATGCTATATCAGCATCCGGCTCATCCCGACATACGGATGAGTGCCAATTGGACATACGAGGTGTAGATGTTGCGTTCGATACAACAGCGCCGATGGTGCAATGACGTAGAGCATCGAACCTAGTAAACTGGTGTGCGTCTTTGAGTTCCGCCTCACGCTAGGAGTTTTGATTGCAGCAAAACACGTTATGAGAACTTCTCTCTACTTGAAACCTCGGCATTGTAAGTTGTTACTGTTAGTGTATTTTTCTGCCACACGAGGTCCTTAGATGGACAATTTTATTCAGTAGGGCCTAGGGCCAACATCAGTAACCAGCACTTAGGCTCCAAGAAAATTACTTGAACCAGGATGGTGGTCATTCTGATCGTTTTAGGGGATGGCTAGCTGCCACATTGATAGAAGTCAGCAGAAATCAATTAGAATGGGAAAGTTTTGAGTCTCACCAGTACAACAGCCGGTAACAGACCAGCAAAGTAGGAAGGAGTATCTTCACAAGTTCAGCACCCTAGTGCACCAACTAAGAATTTCTTACAACAAGTGACCCGCAGGTTAACACATTTCCTTTGCATGCAAGAGCGAGAAAGACATAGCTGTGCCTTAATCGAAAAAATCACAATATTCTTTCGAGCCCTTAACCAAAACAGGTTCTACAGGAAGCAGCATGACATCGGGATAACATTAATTCTAGTTCCGTTCCTACCACCGGAGAACCTTTAGCCTTAAGGCCCCCACACACTTCCAAGGCAACGCCGATCGCCGCTGTGGTTAGTGATAGGGCAGGGGTGCCGCCGGCGGCGAGCTCTGCGTCCCAGTGCGAAATGAGTGCAAACAAGGCTGGAAGAACTACTCACAATATTTTTAGAGCTATATCTTCAAATTCAGGAGCTCACTTGCTTCTTGCATACAAATGACATGTTCGCCCAATATTGGAGTATCGCGCAATTGTGGTTAGTCCTCACTTTAAACACTACACACAGATGCTTCAATTCGTGCAGACCAGCTACACCAGAGAGCAATGATTGCGCTTAAATGGCTACGACTGTGCCACCATTCCATCAGCGACTGACCGTAATAACATATTCAAGCTGTACTCGCCTGGTGTTCGTAGGAAGTGAAACAATTTAATTACAACTTTCAAGATGATGCCTGCGAAGGATGCACTTTCACTTAGTGGGTTTGATACTACCCTCCTTTCAACCACAAATGGTTGTAGAGCTAAAGTTCATCATCGAATGGCCAAAAGCTATTTTCATTCTGAGTTTTTTTTACTCAAAGGATCAGCTCTGACGAAACCTGTTGCATTCGTCTCCATGATCCGCTTTTTGGCGAATACTTCGAATACAAAATAAGTATTCCAAGTCCTGTCTTTTGTGAAGAACGGTTCATCACAACTACAAACTAATTCCAATCCATAGCTGGAGCGGCGCCATTTACACAGACAGAGCCATTTCCACCTACCCCTGCCAATAGTCCATCTTCTATTCGGTCGAACTGCTCAAAGATGTCGGTGGCAAAACGTCAAACTGAAGTGGTGCGGTGCTAAACTGTGCAGCCGCATTATCTGGTGATTGAGCAGGTATTCACAGCCCTAGATAAGCAAAAAGAGATTTACAATGTCGGCGCTGAATCTTTGTTCACCCCGCATTCCACCCTCATTAAACGAATATTAAGGCCCCTTAATATTTATCTCAAAACTAAGACAATTCGCTGCTTCCTGCATTTTCGTGTTTATTGCAAATGTTTTTCTTCTTGTCGCAGATAGTTATTCTCTGGCCGCGTGTTGTCATACACGAATAAATAAATAAATACGCAGTAGAATCAATCACCTGGTGATTCATATTTATTGGATTCCCATTTTTGTGAGAATCGCTGAGCTGGTGTTTAAATAGCGGCTCACTTTGCACATACGTTGCTATGAGGTCCAACACATTATCAATTGTAGACTGGTATCGCGAAAGATGGCGACATGGCACCAGGAAAGCGGACCCCGCCATGAAGCGGAACAAACGCTGAAGAAGAAGAGGAAGAAGAAGGAGGAGAAGAAGGTCCTACACATCCATCGATAGCTCTTCGTAGTCCCTACAGTAATTTATTTAGTTACTGTACGCTGTAATCCCGCTGTAAAGAAATAAAATGCTGAATAAATTAGAACAGGAACGCAGCATAGAATTGGAAAAGAAGGTTAAAGAAAATGGAAAGAAAGTTGGAACATGAGACCAACGGAGCAGTGGAGGCAGAATTGAGGGCAAAGCCGTTCGCTTTCTCTTTTTTTCGAGAACGGAATATTTGAAAAAGAAAAGGGTCTAGACAGTAAATGTAAGAAGCTAGGTGGTGCCAGCCCATGGTGTTCATTACCATGAGAAGCACGATTACGGGATTATACATCAATAAACCGCACGCTTGCCCAAATATTGTTGCTGGCGCTTAAGGAGAAAAGGAAAAAATACATAATAATAAAAGTGTAATAAAGGAAAATGATAAAGGCCGCGGTCGAGTAATCGTGTATGGAATGCGCCACGTATTCTACTTCTATAGGGTATCGTGATGGCAGTTTTTACTCATGATTCATACCTTGCATTCCCGACGTTTTTGTTAGAATCGATGGCTTGGTGTATAGGTGGCGGCGCACTTTGGACATACGGTGCTTCTCTGAAATGAAAAGATAGAATGTTCGTACGTTGCAACAAATCCATTGATACAATTCTGTAGTCGCTGTCGTAACAGGTAAACTATAAAAATCGTGGTTTAGGAATCGTTTGCGGAATGCGCCACACATTCCGCCTCAGTGGAGTTCGTGGCAGCAACTTGGAGGCATATTTACCCTACGGGTGCGTGATAGCGCAGTCGGAGGAAATGCCAGCTGATGTCTGCACCTAATTTCAGGCTCTTAGTTAGGATTTCCCGCTAGGAGAACCTAGCCATTATACCCGTCCGTTGTCGTTGACGTGGTCACAGACTTGCCTAGGAAAGATTAAAGGCTGATTTGCTCAACGGCTGGCCACCGCGAGTCGTTATGTGGGCCAAATACGCATCCCAATCGCCTCCATAACATTCCGTGGAAGTGAATGGCATATCACAAATGGGATCGATTATCTCCTTTTGTCCTTTATTTACCCAATATAATCGTCTGTAGTGGTCAACTTATGACCAAGTTCGGATACATGTCGTATCAGTTCAGCAACCTTTCAGGAGCCCAAGGCTTGAACCAAACCTTAACTTGAGGTACACATAAGAGAAGGCCTCGATTAACTTCACGACTCGCAATCAATACCATTTTAGCGAATTATTTGCGGCATTCGTTGGGAATGTTGCACTAAAGGTACAGCTAACGATAATCTTTCCTAGAAAGCTCAGTGAAACACGGTGGTTAGGAGAGGCTGTTGCTGCTTTCGCTTGATTCATTGCTTTGCAGGATTTTGCATTTTCTGTATATTTAATGTTTGAAAGATATTGCACTGCGCGACTGGGCCATTCCATAGCAAACTTTCAGGGCCCCTAACTACGAAGCGTCAAGGATCCTGCAAAAATGGTACCTACTTTTCTACTATTTAAAGAGAGGAGATTCTCGCTCGTCATAGATCATCCACCTGGCACTAGACTTCGCCCAGATGGCACTCAAGCAACTAAGATCGCATGACAGTGGCTGGATAAGAGTGGCCTCTTATCATCGCCGAAGAATAAGGACAAACAAAAACACCGCCACCAATGATAGTTCGCTTTGCTACGCTTTTGACTTTGCCTAATAGAGGATAAAGGATAAAGGACGGCGATACTCGACCCCTTTTGAGATGCGTCACGCATTCTACCTCTACGGGATGTCGAGTAGGCGATTTGAATGCAATCCATACAATGACTTGCAGTGACCAACCGATGGATTACCAGGTGTATTAGTCCTCCCAGAGGAGTCTGGAGCCAACTCTCTGCACTTCGAAGGGATGAAACACTCTTTTCCGCAGGAATCTATGCTGTTCTGTGGTCCTTTCCACTTTATTCCGAATGAGTTAAAGGGTGAAGGATAAAGGACGGCGTTACTCAATCCAGTATGGGGTGCGCCACGCATTCTACTTCGGAAGCGATTTGAATGCGTATTTGACCATACAATGACAATGAGCCGATGAAAAAGTCAGCACTTAATCCATCCCAGACAATTCAGGCATCTACTCAGCGACCCCGGAAGGATAGAGCATGGCTGGCCTGGAAAAAATTCCCAATCAAGAACCTGAAACCGGGTGCTGCGACCTGCGATTGCGCTACACGCGACTATTATTCACCTATATCATACAGTATCTAACAGACATCACAAATAACAACAGCGTCAGCCGATGAGCGAGAGCTTGGCTAGTTCATAGAACCTAGAAGAAAGCGCTGACCGGGAACGAATTGAAGCGGATCGACTCGGGGACAGTGCCTTTTCTGTTGGTTGACTATGGCCTCTCCACATAGCCGTGGGCCCGCATAAGGCTAAGAAGTTTGAAGAAAAAAGAATTCTTCAACAAGACTCACCCGTTTCCTGTGTATAACAGCAGAAGTAGGTATATAGCGGAAAATGAGAACACCAGGAATAGAAGGTGCTTCGGGGCAAAGTTTCTGCAGATGCAGTAGCATTTTCGCAGCATAGTTCAGGTGAGAGACCTCGGAATATCGGTAGAGGAGCGCAACGAGAACGCTCTACAGTCAGGGTAGCAGGTGAAGGACGGACAGACTACCAACCATTGATGATCTGAAACAGGCTACGCAGACATCTTGAACAACTGTGCACACCTATCGTAGTGAACGCATAGAACGACGGGCAAACAAAGCAAAGAGAACAATACTGGGTACAGAAAAAGAAGACTAACAATGACCTTAACAGGATAGAGTTGTTAGCTCTTAAAAACCTTGAGAAATGTATCACGACCAGCTTTTTCTGAGGAGCCATAACGCGAATACCCTACGTCATATCATTTTTCTCACCACGTCACTGATACCAGTCACAGCGTTCACATAGTTGGATTAACCTTCAGTTCTGTCATCGAGAAATTGAGGCTTCTCATTCCTCACTTCCTCAATGAACAACAATCAAGCGTGAGTTCAACAAGATTCTGCAGAGTTTTGCTATCTTGCTAAACTCTTCGCGGCATTGTGAAAGGACTTTATTCGCTAACGCTTCAGATGGACCACCTTGCTCACAGTCTCACTGTTGTCCACTATAGGACATTAGGAGCTAGGTCGGGACGTTTGCAAATGATGACGTGAAGTGCATTGCCTGGCCTGTGTCCAAACCGTTGACTAGTGATGCCTTGGCCTATTTTTAAATTAATTCATCATTGATGTTATCTGTTTCAGCTGCTTGAAGATGAAGATGACTTGCTCTCGGTGCAAATTGATTGTAAGTGGTCCTCCCAGACTAGAATTTCACCGAAAATAGTCCGTTTTAAGTTCCCCTCTCTCGTCTAGGCACTCGGAAACTGGGTCGATCTGGGCAACCAGGGGCCAATGACCAAATTCATCAACCTATCTTCCTACCCCTGGCTAAGACTTCAGTGAGAAAGGCTTTCTTTATTCACAGGGCGGGAGCAAATACCAAAAGCTGTGCAAGCGGGGTTCTTTTCGCATTTCGTCTATTCATGAGATTCCGCATATCTAGCTCTTGTTTTCATCCTAACACTGTTTTATTTTAATTATAATGCTATAGTAAATGCTGTTGCTGTTCAGTTTTCTTCCATGGTTCTGTGTTACGCAATTTTTCTCCTTATTAGTCTCACATGTGCTTGTAACATGTAATAAATATCAATATCAACCGCTTACCGCCCTCTAACGGTGAAAATACCGCCAAACCTGGTGCTGATGAATTCCACATAGAGGGGGGGGGGGGGGTTGGCGGCACTTTCACCCTCACCGAATCCAGCTCCGGATTCATCGACCGCTGACTGCCCTTCAACGGTGAAAATACCGCCAAAACTGATGCAGGATGATTGTCATATCAGGGGGTTTGGCAGTACTTTCACCGTTACAGGGCGGTAAGCAGTTGATGAATTTGGCCCCTGCGGTCGGATGATAAGCCGCGCTATCAGGGATTTCGGCTGTAACTTTCTCTGTTTAATTGCTGTAAGTCGTTGATGAATCCGGCCTCAGTTTTTCTACAAGTTATTCCTATTTAAGGCGTTCCATTAAGACGGGAATCTTCTAAGGGCTGCCAACACCAACTAGGATTTCACTCACTTTCTTCTAACAACCCACAGCTTGGAACCACTCGCCGATACACTTACAACCGGAAAAAAACCCCGCACGAGTTGTCCGGAGTACAACGCCCACAACAGCGCGATTCAAACCTGTTTTTATTAATCATGGAACGCCCTTACTACAGGCTTCATACGTTGGAGCCAGGGATGAAGGACATTAACGACGCTACGACGCCCTATGGGGTTTCCTGTCCATCAGAAGCCCCCCCCCCCCATCCTACTTGCGCCGGAGAAGCATGCAGGCAAATATCACTAGCTGCAGGGACAGAATAGCAGAGGGATAGGCAACTCGATCCCGTAACGATTTCCCTGATTTCACTCCGAATCTACGGTGGTCAACTCAGACGGGTTTTTTCCGGTTGTGAGTTTATCAAACACTTTCGGAACCGTCTTAATCTATGTGAAACTCTAATAAATCCGAGCTCACACGGTCCACATACACTCGCACAGGAAGGTGCAGTCCAGACATTCTGTCCCGGTTTATGAGCGTGTGACGGCGCTCTGATGCACTAGGAGTATTATGGCTCCTTTGTGCTTACCTCTGTGAGTATGATGGCTACACAAGAGGTTTATTACAGGACCGTAGTGGTCAGTGGTAGAATATGTTGATGTGTATGAGCCCAATCGTACAGACGCGGGCGTGGCCTCTTTCTATCAGGCGAGGTCACGCCAACATAATCACTTATGGCAAACTTCTCGTCATGGAGTGGCAGATAAGCACCCATGGAGAAGGATGAAGAGGGTGAGCCGACAGTTCTGGCTGAATGCCAGAACACATTCATAAAACTGAGCAAATTTGGATGCAAGTCTAGAAAGGAATCGTAGCTCATTTTCGTTCATAAATTCCGGAACTTTGCCAAAATCTTTTAAAATGACAACCTTTAACAGGATACATAAACATTTTTACAACGGCATTAAATCTAAGCCTACTTTGGATGGGTGAAGCTGGTAGCTATAGAGAAAATATAGGGTCGACTCTGATTTTCACCAAAATCTGCTCAAAAATGGAGATGTTAAGCAAGAGTTCATGCATGCCACTGCAGTAAATGGCGGTCGGTAAAGTTAGCAGCTACCAAGTAAAGCTGTCAGTTGCGGAAGATACAGGCTGGTCGGCTCCATAGACTTGCATAGGGTGATCCAAAACGGCTCAGTGATGAGAAATGAGAGCGGTGGCGTCGCCGCATCAGCGATGGATATGGGAGAAGCCGGGAGAGCGTGCCCATTCAAGTGGCCGTTTTTTGATTTTCTCACCGATCACTGTGAAAGGACGCAACCGTCTATTCGGGCGGCGGTCCTGAAACGCTAATTGCATAGGGTGAAACTCGTCCGCGGACGAGTTTCCGCCGACCTTGATTTCTCCGTATTGAGGTTGAACTTCTTTGAAAACTGTTTTGTTGAGTTTAGGAAGAGTTTCTTTCCCTGGGTATACTTACAGTTATGTGGTTAACAGACCCAATTGTAGTTTCCGCATTGTAGATAGGGTTCCAGTTGACTTAGACTAGTGAATTGTAAGGCTCGAATGAGCGCTGAGTTTTTTTAGCGATTGTTCTTTCTTTTCTAAGTCATTTCTCCGATGAGAGGTTGGTGATAGACCGGTTATTGTGCGTTTTGTGCTTCTATTGTGATTCGTCCTGATTCGCACGTGAAATCGCCTATAACGAGTGGAATTTCTTCAGCGAAAAGTAGATCATGAAGCATGCGCTTCGAGATCTGGCGGTAGCTCGATGTATTGAGGCAGTGTATACTGGTGGTATTGTGGAATGGAGCGCTGATGGCAGTACCTTATACTCTACTTGCTCGAATGTCGTTAAGGCCATCCACTTGGACAAACAACTGTCTAGGTAAGTTCGTCTTTTTTCATGCACTACAGTTTTGGAAGGGATCTTATTCTAAAAATACCTGGGTATTGATAACTGGGGTCGGATCCATCAACTACTTGCATGACTTTGACAGACAATTTACAGCGGAAAGCTCTAACAACCCGGCTTATCGTTCACCTGTCGCTTGACTATCAGGGATTTCGGCTGTAGTTTTCTCTGTTAAATTGCTGTAAGTCGTTGATGAATCCGGCCCCTAAACTCCGAATCCATTCTAGGGGGGATGGGGTGATCATCTTTTCCTTTTTACAGCAAAGGTAACACTGTAAGTGCCTTATTTTACAAGCAAGCGTACGAGACATCTCTATTCAATATACTATCGGTTATAGGCCACTTATTTTCTGTATTTTTCTGTTCCCCCATCTGACTGGAATAGATCCTAAATTTCTCTTTGCTGATTTGCGTATTGTACTTTTCGATACTAGTCGTTAATGTGGCCTACAGGAGAAGATGGAGAGCCACCAAACCAACCAGGTTTCATCGAATGTGCGTGCCATCCGAAGGTGTGCAGTCGCTGCTCTGGTTGGCTAGCGCGTTTGTATCCCATGTAGGCCAAATTAACGACTAGTACCGACTTTTCGCTTTAAGCCGGTCTCTTTTCAAAGCAGCTGCGCAATAAAGTCGAATTAAGCACGTCTTAAGGAGATAAAATTAGCCATTGGAATCTTAGTCCGACGGGGCACCGCTATGAAGGCGAAATAGACGCAATCAACACCGTTTGGCTAGGAAAATTGCAAGGGAAGGTCCTCTCATAGGTTAGTTTAATGAGTCGCTTGAAAAGAGTTCATTTTCATTTTTTTTTCCACCGTTATAAAACGGTGTGAAACAGCCTGAAGTCACACTCCCACTGAAATAGATCTGCCTTTTGTTTTGAGATGATTTATAATAAAAATCTCTACCTGGATTTGTGCCATGCTCTCGACCAGTAGTTTGCGGTGTTTATTTGTATGAATAGTATCTATTCTGCTTGCTTGGATTTACAATGGGGGAAAGTGCCGTGTTTTCGTTGCGATTGTTTCTACTGTTTTTATGTTTGCATGCACGGACACTCCTGACACTGTCAGTCAAAGAAACATCGTGATGTACCAGACGATGCAGTCTGTGCCGTACACGAGGCTTAAATTCTTTTGTCTCTCATATTTATTTATTTATTTTACATAACCTTTCAACAATCCTAAAAATATTACTTATCCAGAAGAATAAGAATCTTGGGTGGTGGCTGGTGCCCGCTCATTACCCAAGATTCTGCACACCGGTAAAGTATCTTAGAACGGTTATGTTAGATCAGCCAGACCCCAGTGTTCTTCCCCTTGCCTAGTTCTGTGCTCTACTCAGAGACCGTACTTATGTGAGCGTTCCACGACCATGTGCAATCTCAGGGCGGGCACCATCCCGCTAAGTACCGAATTTTATGTCCATTAAAACACCGCAGCCGTTTTATGATATCCCCAGCAACGGTAAATTTTCGGTACAAGCCTTCCTAAAAGAGAAAATTGTTCTGTATCCCTTAAAAAGTTTCCTTTTCGGCATCAAATTCGTCTAGTTTGATTTGAAAGAACAGCTTGTTTAGAAGATGTTCTGTCTAGGTTGAGTATAGTGTGGAATGCATGCCTAGGAATTGCTAGGAAGTTTCCTTGGCCGTACTACGCCCGTTTTTCTAGGGCTCTGTGTACAACTGACAGTCTCAATTCCTTAGGTTACTTCGTTAGGAAGCGTATCAGGTGTCTTTATCAGTTAGTAATAATATGCTATTTCAGCTACACAATAGGCGATCCGGAAGAGAGCCTTCGCATCACCTGCATATGTCTTGACAGGAATCGCTCCCGACTTATTGTCGCCTACAATAACCAAGTCGTAAGTTATGTCTTGGATCGCTTTGTTTCACGTTTGGGGTGTTCCGTACTTTCCTAGGTAGTAAAAGGGGTAGTGATAGCACATTCTGCTTGCCTGTTTGTAAGACTGGAGTTAAATCGTGTACTTGAAGTTCTCTAGCCGCTTTGGAGATCGATTTAGCTTCGTGAGAAGCTCTTAGAATGATGAGGGTGAAACGTGGCTAAAAATGGATAGCATGGAAAATTAGGAGTATAGCCCCAGTGCGTGTTGTGGGCGTGTGGTAGAGCAGTTGCGGGATGCGCATGCACCTCAATTCAAGGTTCTTCGTCTTGTTCCGCTCAGGCTAACCATGGCTTCCATTCCTTCAGAGTTGGTGAATTGGTAATAGGCTTGTATAGGAGCGATGAAACACTGACTTGTGCATCGACCTGCCACCGCAACATTCATTCCTCTCCGCATTATCAATTGGAAGTAGAATGAATGGCGCTTCCCACGAAGGCATTGAGTAATGCCGTCCTTCATCCTTTATCTTAATCAGTTATTTTCTGGCCATAGTCGTCCTGTTGTGTCAGCTTGCGCCCACCCGACAGGGCTCATTTTGGCACCGAGAACTTTCACTGAACTTCAGTACAATTCTTCCTGTTGCCTTCGAAGTTTAGTCAATCGAAGTCCTTTTTAGATTCGCGAATATACCCTCTCTGACGAAAGCCCATCGCTGGCTCGTTCATGGAAAACTATGCATTCGGCCCCAATATTGGTGATGAAAATGGACGTGGACGGCTCGTTGTTAGCAACCGGATCCGCGGATCACAATGTGAAGGTACACGATCTCAAAAGATAACAGAGTAGTAAGAAGGTACTGAAGTCTAATTCAACTGATAGCTTAGGTGTGGGATATGGTCCAGCAACACTGCACCCATACACTGAAAGGAGTTGGTGTGGTCTCGGCACTGTCCTTCATACAAAACAGTCGACTGATGGTCGGATATTTGGAGGGACAAGTCTGTATGTTTGATCTAGTCAAAGGAGCCAAGCAGAAACTACTTAGAGAGTGGAAAACGCACAGCAGGTGGTTCCGTTGTACTTTTTGTTTTTCGTTAGTCATGAATAGCTAGTGGCGTCCGTGGCGGTTTTCCCTACCAGTTTTACGTCAAAGTTTCACGTCGTTTTTATGGACACTCTCAAATGAAAGTGGATACATTTCAAGTCAAATTGGACACTCTTCTAAAGTAGCTTTAAGACTTGAAATCAAAGCGAACTCTTCGAAATCGAAATGAATTTTAGGCAGGTTAAACTACAGATTCACCAGGGAAGGATCTCAGGGGTATGTCTGATCTGGGAAAATGGATAGTTCTACGAGGATCTCAACCCTTCATGTAGTAGAAAAACTCGTTTCGTTTTTGCTGAGTCCTCGAGCCAAAAGAGCTACGGACCCTTGAAGGCGGGGAACACTAGCGCACCGTCAGCACGGGCCCATGTGCATGCATGCGCGCACGCTGTTGTGTGGGACGCGGCGAAAAGTACTGCAGCAAGCGAGTCGGTGGCTCAGCAGGTTGTGGGGCTACTTCAAAGGTGCTAGATCAGATGTTCGACTGCCGTGCTATGCAGTATTTTTGCATTTTCATAACCACTGCCTCCTTTACCAATTTGCTTCCTACACATCTACACATTTATTTCACCCTAAATTGTCAAAAGGGTCAGATTCGTGATCAACACCCCACTACGGCGACAGTCTAATCACCCGTACCTGCTGTAACCTACCGTAATCAGCCGAAATTTCATAACGAATGTAAGATTCGTGATCAGCACCTCAAATAACCCCTCTGGGAGAAGTTTGGGCAAAATCGGTCCTCGACCTCGACACCCCTACTCATCCCGTACCCGCTGTAACCCGTGCCTGCTGTGAGGTCACTGTTTAACATTCGCTGAAAAACACAATACGTTGTATAATACAGAAAGTGAGAGCAAGGAGTGAAGCACAGCTCAATATAAACCCTAGTTTGAGAATTTTGAGTGAAATAAATGTGTAGGAGATGTGTAGGAAGTAAGCTGATTTAAGTCGCCATCTAGGCACTATTGTACTTCCACGACTCCAGAAGCCGAGGAGAGGTCGAAAAAAGTTTATCTCCGAAACTTCTCCCAGGGGTCATTTGGAGTGCTGATCACGAATCTGGCATTCGTTTTTAAAATTTCGGCTGATTACGGTAGGTTACAATAGGTACGGATGACTAGTACTGCCATGCTCACGGGAGTTGATCACGAATCTGACCGTTTTGACAATTTAGAGTGAAATAAATGTGTAGGAGATGTGTAGGAAGCAAATTGGTGAAGGAGGCAGGGGTTATGAAAAAATGCAAAGGTAGTGCATAGCACGGGAGTTGAACATCTGGTATAGCACCTTTGAAGCAGCCCCGCAACCTGCTGAGCCTCCGACTCGCTTGCAGCAGAGCCTTTCCCCGCGTCCCATACAACATCGGGCGCGCACGCGTGGGCACGTGCTGAAGGTGCGCTACTGTAAACCGCCTTCGACGGCCTGTAACTCTTTTGTTTAAGGACTCTGCAAAAACGAAACATGTTTTTCTACTATATGGAGGGTGGAAATTCTCATAGTACTATCCATTCTTCCGTTCAGACCTACGCCTGAGACCCTTACCTGGTCAGTAAGATGATTGGAATAATTTTTTGTTGAAGGAAAATGTGGTATGACTTTCTTTGAAATTGTTTAGTTTACCTGCCCAATAAGTGTAATAAATTTATAATTCTTTTATTTTAGAGCAAAAATAATAAATTAAAATTGTTTTTAAAGCAGGGTAAAGAAGCAATCATATAGCTCATTAAAGGATCAGATCGCGCCGTGCGCTTAAAAATTTCTCCACAGCTCTTATTTGATTGATAGTATAAATGCCAGTTACAATTAGATGAACCATCAAAGTGAGAATATGGGTGTTCTTTACAGTTGTTTTTTGTGGTATCGTTAACAGGTGTCAAACGTCGTCCAGAAAGAAATTCTGCTATCAGTCGAATAAAAATTGCGACGTCTTGGACGAAGGCACGGCGCAGCATTTTTGTCACAAAAAATGGCCGTCTTCATGGTCATTAAAACAAGCTTTAAACTATTGTTTTCCTCAAAAGATGAGAACGTTATAAAATCTCAAGCCTTGTGTTCACTTACTGTGTAGGCCAACTAAAACTTCAATGAAAGTTATACTAAAATTTTCTTTGAACAAATTCTAACCTTTTTTGAGCGTCTCTAGTTTAATGTAAAAGAATTTCATTATGATTTGAAAGAATTAGGTTTGATTTCAAGTCTTAGGCTAGCTTAAGAAGTGTTCAATTGGATTCGAAAAGTGCCCATTTGTTTTGAGAAGTGTCAAATATGACGTAACAATGGCATATGAAGTCTAAAGTAACTCCAGTGTCTCATTTTACCGTTCCAGCTGTGTCACTGGATTCGCGGAGCTGCCCGGATCTCGCCGTGTTGTTGTCGTATCGCGGGACCAAACCGCTTCAATAGTAGAATCGGAAACGAGGGAAGTTCTAAAGGTTAGTTGAGGCAACAATTGTCCTTTGTTTTGTCACGTACATTCATTTCATTTAGGTTTTCCCACTGTTCGAAGCAATCGAATCAGTCGCTCTAGCACATAATGGAAACATGATCACCGTCGGCGAGGAGGGCACTGTGAAGGAGTGGTTGATCGATTCCGCTCGTCTTCTTCGATCGAAAAAGATTTCCGGGTGAGCCTTGGGAATTGGATTTGTCCTACATTATGGCTTACGGTGATCAGCCAATCGATGGAACAGCCAGCGTTTTACCCTTTCTATACAAGCATAGTGCCATTTCACCCAAATAGCCTCGACTTGAGTGTATGCGAGCATCCTCAGCGCAATCGGAGGAGGCGCCGGCTGTCGCCTGCACCCGATACCAGGTTCCTGGTTCAGATTTCCCGCCCAGACCAACCAAGCCTTCCATCCCTCCGGGGTCGGTGAAATGGTACCAGACTAGTCTGGGAAGGATAAAGCGCTGACTTGTTCATCGGCTGGCCACCCAAGTCATTGTATGACCAAATACGCATTCAACTCGCCTCCACGACATCCCGTAGAAGTAGAATGCGTGGCGCTTCCCAAAGGGGATTGAATAACGCCGTCCTTTATCCTTGATAACGCGTTACTCATCCTGCTAAGGTTGTTTTGCCGCCGAACTTTATCCTTTATCCTTTGGTCTCGTCATTGTTTGATCCGTGGTGATACAAGTGTTTCTAGAGTTCGTCTGGACTCGATGTTGTACAATCCAATTCGAGATCAACTACTAACCACGTCTGCGGAGGAGAACATTTTTCTGGTGTCGTTTGACAAGCTGTCGTTGAAGAGGCAGATCGTTGGATTTCACGATGAGGTGCAGTGTCTTTTTTTCTCTCGGGACACTTATTTGAAAACACTGCTTTCGAGTTCTATGAGATGTTAGCTTAGCGGCTTTTTGAGAAAGCCTTCATCCTTAAATACACAGCAAGCCACTTTCTAAAGATTTCAGGAAATGTCCTCAGTTCTGAATAGTGATACCCGTCGTTCTACCACCAATTTTGCGACCCGAGCCATGCCAGCAACCCTTTATGTGTCTTGAATCTATGTTAGAGGCTTTTCAAATAAGTCTAACTCACGTTTGCTCTCTGGGTTGAGCACTTTTTATATTGAGATTTATGGGTTGGTTCATATAGGGTTGAACTGAGTGACATGAAAATATATGGCTCTACTAATCGACGTTATCGCTTGTTCCAAATAGTAAGACTTGCCTTTATCATAGATCGTTTGCACACATCAGGACGGGATAAACTGGTCGGCCTCACGTAACTTTAACTGCAGCAGTTATTAGAAGTTTTCGTTTTAGACGGAAACTGCATTTATTTTTATATTTTTATATTATATTTATATGGCTATATTATATTTATTTTTATATTTATATGGCTTCGAAATTTAGGTGTACTCCTGCGCTCTGGTTGGCAAAGAAGAGTCGCATTTGGCTGTGGCTTCAAATACGAAGGAGATTCGGCTCTACGACACTGAAACCTGGGACTGTCAGCTGGTTGAAGGTGAGTAGTTTGCCAGTTAACAATCACTGGTGTCATTCCAGTTTATGTGGTATAGAGAGTCTGGGAGCTAACAGGGAGGTTAGCACCCATGTGTTGTTCACTATGTAGCTTTGTCTCTGCCTGTGGGCGCATGTGGTGCAGTCGGAAGAGGTGAGGGCTGTTGCGTGCACCCGAAACCAGGTTATTGGTTAGGATTTATCGCCCAGATCAACCAAGCCTTCCATTCCTCCGGGGTCGGTGGGTTCGTACCAGATTTGTCTGGGAAGGATAAAGCACTGACTTGTTCATCGGTTGGCCACCACAAGTCATTTTATGGCAAAAAAGGACTCAAATCACCTCCACAACAGATCGAGGGGGTAGAATGCGTGGCGCATCTCGAAAGGGATTGCGTAACGCCGTCCTTAATCCTTTATTTTTAGCTTTGCCTCTATCAAGACCTTATTAGCACACAGT
The DNA here is from genome assembly GCA_947396885.1 of Heligmosomoides polygyrus polygyrus. NCBI lineage: Eukaryota > Metazoa > Nematoda > Chromadorea > Rhabditida > Heligmosomidae > Heligmosomoides > Heligmosomoides polygyrus. The sequence continues at coordinate 19,706,571 of OX377202.1, forward strand.
TCCTTTCCAGTAGAAATTCTAAAAGTTCACCCAAGTACGCAAAGTATACATATAAACATGTTGTCAGTTGGTGTCAAAGTATATTATACACTGTAGGCAAATTAACTACAAATTCTTGCGTCATTCATTTTGTCCATTATAGTGCCTGAAATAGGCATTAGAAATACAGCCACAATCAAATCAAACATAAAACCTGATAAACATGGAAGAACATACTCGTAGCGTTGTGCGGAAAAAGTTTTTTTTTTTGGCGGGATCAGTGTAAGGACTGCTTTACATCTAATAAGGTAATATCTGAGACTTGTTTTCGAAGTCGTATAGAGGTTTCAAAGCTTTCTTGTTTATAAGAACACAGATCTGTCGAATTTTGAGGTATCCGTTTTTAATCCATTGACGACCGCGCAGCAAATCGCGTGTCTGGCGCGTGGGACCGCACGCTGGGACCGCACCGGAATCTCGCGGAAACAAAGCTTCACGATATTCCAAACGAATCTCCCTCTCCAAGGTTTAGCCACATATTGGAGAAGGCCGAAACAGGTTGAAGCAAACCATAAAAGATGTATTAGCTGATGCGAGGAGGTCTGCAAAGAAAAAACGCCCGAGTTTGCCACGAATCGTGCAAATAAGGTGACCACACGATGTATCAGGTGTTTGACATACTTTCGTCTAGATGGTTTTCAAAATGTTTACAAGAAATGTGACTAGTTATTTTTGTGCATGACCATTTTTATAAGATGTGTGTAGCTGTTTGTGAATAGTGTCGATCTTTGTGCAGCTTAAATAGCGTGTGGTGCTGATTATTTGTTTTCATCAGTGCTTCGAAATAATTGACTGCCGGACCGCAGTGCAGTAGCATTGCTAGGATCAAACATATCTAATGATTACAACGAAAAAGGCGAGAAATGGTCCGTAGCGAACAGTTTTATAACCGCCGGTCGAAATCGACCCGCGCGGTCGTCAATGGGTTAAAATCTCACTTGAAATTCTGGTAAATAAAACTGTCCTTCGCCCTGCAACGAGAGCCGAGGGAGTACAGTCCAGTAGCTGTTTCTAATTGACTAGTGGAGCAAATTCGCGTGAATAAGTACGTCCAGCCAGAACAGCTGCCTATCGATCTTATTTGTATTTTTTCTGAAATAGGATGTTTATTTTTATAAGGACAGAACGCTGGGTTCCCTCCCCACTGGTCGTCCTATATGCGTTTCATATGCATGTTCTAGAATGTTTTTACCACCTACCGTTAGGTAACTAAAAAGAGGATACACAGACTGCAGTGCTTTATTTATTTATTTATTTATTGTGGGTGTCAGAGCCGACACAGAAAAACAATCACATACCGAAAGACAAACAAGACAGTCTCATAGATCTCGGTGGGAAGGAATAAAACTTAACTTTAGGCAATAAACTGAGTAACACGCTTCTTAAAGGTTATATATATATATATATATATATATATATATATATATATATATATATATATATATATATAACTCAATGACCAATCAGAAGAACGAAGAACACGATTAAAACTGGTACGAGTTCTAAGACTGAAAAACTTTGACCTGACCAACGTTTTAGCTGATTCAGTTGTAAGTTTTTCATCGGCAACACTTGCGCGAGAAGAAATGGGGATGATGAATTCAGAGATCCTTAGCTTGGTTAAGCCTTTAAGCATTTTATATGCCATTAAAGGTCGAATCTTTTTCTTCTCCATTCTAAGGAAGAGAGACCAAGTGACTTGTTTCTGACACAGGAGTTAGGGATTTCAGAATACGAAACTTTATGGCAGCGAAGGTACAATCTCCGAGAAAGGCATTCGGATCCTTTCTAGAGTAAGAATTTGTACTATGGACTGGCTCAGTGATCTGTAAAATGGATGAAAGTGTTGTAATGGAAATTGAAATTCCTTCCATCACCCATTGAATTCACCACTCAACCTCCAAGACAGCAACGAAACGACTAGTGGGACGCTGCTGGTCTCGTATGAGATTTTTTGTGCATAAGAGGTAACGTCCAGGCCTTTGGTTACTCAAAAAATGGGCTAACATGTATCCCTTATATGTCAGAATCCTTTTCGGTTTTTCTTTAAATTCAATATATTAGAAGCGTCATTGCTCTGAGGTTGTGGGCCCACTAAGTATGCAGTCTGTTATCGGTGTGTTGTGTTGGTTATCGATTTAATGAGTGTAAGCGCCTTTGTTTCAGCTTAATCGTTCAGCCACGTCCTTTTTCTGTTCAGGTCATAGTGAGAGCGTCCTGTGTGTTGCAACTGCGCCCTTCAATCGCCGACTGGTGGCTTCTTGCAGTAAGGATAACTCAATCATCATATGGAGGCTTAGCTGTGAGTTGCTTCACTATTTGAGGTGACGGTTAAAAAGGTGGAAGAGCAGGTACGAATATTATGATGGATTTCTGAAGTAGCGTTTACCTGTGTTTAGTATAGCTGTGCTTTTGATAGATTTCATCGAACGAGTGAATGAACGAATTTATTCGATGTCGAAAGATTTCGAGCAGATGAATGAACGAATTTATTTGCACATTTTTTCGAATGCCCGAGAATCGAATAAGAACAGTTTTCGTTTACTCGATTAATAGGATAGTCGAACAATTTGTTCGAATCAGGTTCTGTGCATAAAAATTTGAAGTTTATTCGATTTTCGGATAAAGTTGAAATATTCGATTTTCGCATATGGCTCCCTTTTGATGTTTGAATTCAAACGATTATTCGAAAATCTAGAATAGCTGAATATTCGACTTTTCGAGTAATCATTCGACTATATCCGTTGGAGCACAGCTATAGCGTTTAGGTCGGAGAAATATTCCGTGCTTGATGAGGTGATTTAAGCCATGAAGATAGTTCCTTTTAGCTGCCTCCGACGATAAACCATGCGTGTTAGAGCCGATAGCTCGTGCGACAGGGCACACGAACTCTGTCAATGCTCTCTGCTTTTCTCACGCTGGTAAGCGACCATTCCTCCTGTCAGTGTCCACGGACACGACGATCAAGTTGTGGCCGCTAACTGACCTCGACCAGGACGCGAAGAGTGACTCTGATCTCGATAATGTGTGAGTTGTCCGTTGCCGTTACGGAACTTATTTCATGCTTACGTTGCGCTCCTTCAGCAAGAAGCTGAGCTGTGCGTCGACTCTTGTGGCACATGGAAAGGAAGTGAACTGCGTCGACCTCTCCCTTACTGATTCCGTTAGCATCACTGGAGGGTGCGTCTGTTCCATGATTTTTATGGAATGTTTCTTATTCCTATGTCTGCGCTTTAGAATGGACAAAATGGTTAAATTATGGCATGTTGACTCGGCGAAAATGCGACTTGGTATCGCAGGAACGTTGTCGGGACATCGAAGGGGAGTCGGTGATGCGAGATTTTCTCCAAATTCAATGGTGTTGTTTTTATTTCTAGATGTTTTGGATGTTTCTAACCTTCCTCTATGCTGAGATCTTTTCTTCAGAAAGCAGCTTCGTCAAGTGGTGACATGACAATCAAAATATGGTCACTCGAGGACAAGACGTGCTTGCAAACGTTGAATGGACATAACTCTGCCGTGTTTCGGGTATGCGGTCTAGCTTTTGTTCAGCAGTTCTGGCTGGCAGTGGTTTCATAATTATCGTTGTACTAGAATAAGGGATTGACTTCTCCATTGTAGACGGTACTTAAGTAGGTACTGAGAAGTAGGCCATGCACGACTCGGATCAATAAGCTGCTTTTTTGTTGAAACTATTCATTTTTCTTCAAAATAATGGGTTGCTTACAACGAATACATGGCTCACTAATGGTTGTACGGTAAATTACTATGCCTTGTGTGACGATGGTTAGGTTAATCTCTAGCAATTCATTTAAATTTCGTCCAGGGGTGAAAAATAGGGGATCGTAGTCTAATCCTCGACAAATATAGCAACCCACTTTGCTCCACGCAATACTGGAGGCGGATTTTGTGTTCGTCATCGACACTTAAACAGCCCCACCCTTCTGCTGAAGTCCGGGTCGCGATCCTCCTGGTCCTGACCCCACCACCATCTTTGCTCACGTATACGTACTGAAGGTCCCGTTTATATAATACTTCCGATGCCGAACGACGAGATGACATGTATAGTGGCGAAATTGGTCGAGCGAAGAGACCGATCGATTTGGCTGCTGTGCATGGCATTGCCTCGCTCGACATTGGAGTGTAAAAGCGGCCTAACCCACCGCATTTGGGCTAAACTGCATAAACGTGAGATTCGTGTCGGCACCATAACTGTTCTTGGATCTATCCTAGTCCGGGGGGCACATAACTAAGTAGGTAACACTAAAAATTAGGAAGAAAATGAATTGAGACTTACCGAGCGGCTCCTAGAGAACGAGTTGGAACTTGAAAAACCAAAAACGAGCGAACAAACAAAAAATAAAATAAAAAATCGTCGCGGTTTACAACGGTGGCAAGGAGCGACGGAATGGAGGTATGCCGCGTGCTGACCGCCGGCTGGCATGTTATATCCAGGATCTAACATGGTGAATAGGGCGAATGAAGCCGCTTGCCACGTGCTGACCGCCGCCTGACATGTTATAACCAGGATCCAACATGGTGAGGAGGGCAACAATTTTGCCGGCTTACAACCGCAGCAAATGTGATTTTTCGTTTTTTTCCTTGTGACTCTTTCTTGTCTAGGGTCCTATGTTGTTCTGTAGGAGCCGCTCGGTAAGTCTCAAGTGGATTTGTTAATATAATACTTTTTAGTCATGTGCCCCTCCCGGACTAGGATATATCCCTGTTCTTTTATACGGAAAGTTGGCGATTTTTTTCGATCTGTGCAACCATGGAGAGTACAGACCTTACAGGAACAGGCGGTGAAAAAAGTGCATAGACTCGTATTCTGCATGGCATAAATCAATAAGCTGTCAACTTTCCCAGGTTCTTCTTCAGAAATCTTTCTTGGCATAACTAAAGATACGTGAAAAATTTTAGTGAAGGGCTACAGTCAATGAGTTGGATAACTGCTTGCAAAATGTGCTTTACAGAATTTTGCCACATTTAAAGTTGAAAACCGCTGCTTAGAGTCGATCATGTAGACCTTTGAACGTAGTCGTTAGGCTCGTCGATAAGCAATTGATAAAGAGTAGTATCAAACAGTGCATCGCGGGACTTCGATATTTAACCTCAAACCTAGGTAATTAATCTTTCCATGCGTATAAACTATACATGCAAATAAGTTGATATGATATTACATACAAAGACAAATAAGAAAAAATAGCCTAGAGAATCTACCTTAGTGTTCTTGTCCTGACTTGTCGCTTTTTAAAGTGTGGAGCACTGAGGGAGTGCTTTGGAAATGTACACTGAGTGCAGAACTTTAAGCGCCTCGGCAGCATTGTAGGCATGCATGCAGAGAAATTAGGAGACATACTGGAGGATAACCTGACTCATGGTTTAAATATTGTGCCTTTCTGCATTTTTCTCCCTGGAATGCGAAAAGGCGGTTTTTAGGATACATCTGATAACGATGGGAAATCCTTACAGGAAACATTCTAGCGACCTAGTTTATCATCACAGCACACTTTGAGTGAGATAAGTGAATTCCATGGTCAATGAACCTATAACGAACAGTGATGTTGTTATTGTGGACATGAGAAATACTGGAGTAATTTAGTGTAATATTTATGACCAACCTGTGGAATATTTATGGGGAGAAATGTTCATTGATGGCGTACTGACCACTTTATTAATGTCGCATGTTTCAGATTTTGTTCGTAAACCACGGCACCCAGCTAGTCTCCGCAGACAGTGCTGGGATCATAAAGATATGGACGCTGGCTACATCGGAAGCAGATACATCAGTAGAAGCGCATACAGACAAAGTACGTTTTCGCGGAATGGACGTGTTCATTTAGAAAAACGCTGTAGCTTAGCGTTCATGAGATAAATTGGTGTTCTAGATTTGGACGTTGCTAGCGAATTCTGACGAGAGTAAGTATGTCACTGCTGGCACGGATGGGCGCATAGTTATCTGGAAGGACGTTTCTGAAGAGCGACGAATGGAGGAGGAATCAAAAGTGAAAAAACAGATGCAAGAAGAGCAGGTATTTATATTTAAGGAGTTTTTTTTTTCTGAAACTAGCCAGCCTAGCTAAGCTGTTTGTATAAAACTGTTTATATCTCGATCAAGTCTATGCGTTGCAGACACTCAGCAACCTCCTCGAGCAGGATCGACTTCAGGAGGCCCTAGAGTTTGCGCTCGGACTAGCACGACCGTACTGTGCCTTAAAGGTTTGATAGCTCAGGTTCTCGGCGTGTTATACATTGGACCCGAATGAATCATTTTCGGATATACGATCGGAATCGTCCAAAAGTTCTAAGAAATTTGAACGGATCATGTATTCTGCGCATCCTAGTTGAATCTTTACATTGAATGTTGACACTACGCTTCTGAAGAGCTTTCAGAAGACGTTATTTTAGGTAATCGACAAACTAAGTGATCGGGATGAGCTGATGTCGGCCTTAACTAAGCTCGACATGCAACGAGTGCAAACTTTGCTAGACTTCGTCACGCAATGGAACACTAACAGCCGAACGTCTTTGGTATGCTGTGTATGCAGTCCCATGAATCCGGCAAATATTGTAATTTGCCATATTTTCAGGCGAGCCAAACTGTGTTGAACTGCTTGCTGAGGATTATACCACCGGAAGAACTGCTGCGGCTGCCAAATATTAGATCGACGGTTGAGTCGCTGATACCATACACAAAAAGGTAAGCGCAGCTCAGCTAGAGAGCTACAGTTCTGTTTCATCCCGTGCAGAGACGTTTGCGTGGCCATGGCAGTCGAAGCCAAGAACCTTGGGCGGAGTTGCTAGGGAATTCGGTGGCATCGTATGTTAGGCGCCTGGAAGTTCTATAGGAGATGTGTGCTGATTGAAATAGAGTTAACGAACCTTCCCCAATTATGTTAGTTGTTCATCGCCTTCGCTAGCGAAGAGCGATGGTATGACATAGGCCTTAACTGCGCGCCTATTCGCTAGCTTCACGCTAGCGAAGAGACTTCGCTCATCGCTCTGTTCGTCGCCTTCGCTCGGGGTGAGCGAAGGTATGACATAGGCCTAACTCGTAGATATTGACGAGGTCTTTTTCGATAGAAGCATTGTTAAACCACAACATACCAAGCCGATATACCAAGCGCGTGGCGCAGTCGAAGTTCCACCCCTCCAGGGTCGGTGAACTGGTACCAGACTTGACTAGAAAGGAAAAAGCTCTGACTTGTTCATCGGCTGGCCTGCGCAAGTCATTGTATTGCCAAATACGCATTCAAATCGCTTTCACGTCATTCCGTAGAAGTAGAATGCGTGGCGCATCCTAAAAGGGATTGAGTTATGCCGCCGTCCTTAATCCTTTATCCTTGTACCGAGTGTTATTAGTGGTCACTGTAGAAAGTTACCCAGAACTAGTTCATGTTAAGAAACAGATTCACGTTCCTTAGTGCCTCTTCCATCGAGCATGTCGTCAAGCTTGCCGGCTAAAATTTATCTTCCGGTATGTTCGATAAAAAATAGTAAATATGAAATCAATAACTACCGTAATAGAGAAAAGTTCTTTTCTCTCTTCGAAAGAACATAACGATAGTTTATTAGGTGCTCATTTTCTTCTCTAAGAAAGTGAATTGTAGAGTAGAATGTGGTTGTTTGAAGAGAATGGGAAACAAGCCTTTTATTCCCTTCCTATTCATGTCCTACAAGAAGTGCTTTCCATAGTTGCGGTTGAATGAAACTTTCCAATAGATATTAAAATGAATAAATCTCATTCGAATTTGAATATTTGAATTGGAGTATTCAGAAAAATCTGTTTTCTATTTTTAAATAGATTTTTTTTTGTTCCATGCATTTCATCTCCGTGTCATACTTCAGCAATCTGAACCAGAATCATTGTTGTGATCATCTCTGAAACTTCTTATTGCAGACACATGGAGCGGTTGAACAAAGCCAGACAAGAAGTTTCGCTACTAAACTTCACATGGAATCAAATGCGCCTTAACTGATTTCTTTCAAAACTGTTGTTAGCTTGTTGTCTGTTAGATCTATGACCTTGTTACTGTGAATAATTGTTGATCGCTGTTGTTAATGTTTACATGTTGATAAAGTTTTCCTATATGATCTTCGTTGACCTAATTGAACTCGTTCATCGAGCTTTGATTATTGCGCCACTCCATGCTTGTTTTTGATCCTCGTGTATCCTTTCTATGGTGTAGCTGTCATCGCCAAGTTTCCTAGTTTAGGAAGATGGCTGACGATTTTCCGATGGAGAGTATTGACGACATGCCGGAGTTGGTTGATGTGGACCTTCCGACTCAGCTGCCGTCTCTAATCGAACAGAACACCATTGAACCGTCGAAGCAGACGGATGAGTTCCGAACAGTGGGTGTTATTCGTAGTCCACATCTTTTCTCACAAAAATGAGTACCGGTTTTCTGGGCCGAGAGTTTTGTTAGTGCTTCACTGGATTGGGGTGCCACCACTGCAGGAAGGGTGACAGGCGGTTACGCTATTAGGTTAGTGCAAAAATACGGGTGAATTTTGCTTTCCCATGTTCACCTGCTTATGAAGGATAAAGAAGGACGACGTTACTCAATCTTTTTTGAGATGCGCCACACGTCCTACTTCTATGGGATGTTGTGGAGGCGACTTGAATGCGTATTTCGCCATACAATGACTTGCGGTAGCCAACCGATGAACAAGTCACCTTCCCAGACAAGTCTGGTTCGAACCCACCGACCCGGAGGGATGGAAGGCTTGGTTGATCTGGGCGAGAAGTCCGAACCAATCACCTGGTTTTGGGTGCACGCGACAACGCTCACCTCTTTCGACTGCACCACACGCGCCCACAGGGAGATACAAATCCACATAGTGAAACAAAGAACAAAACTATGCGTGGAGAAAACTAGAGGTGATAACCTGTAACCTCGGAATCTCCATACCACATAAACGGGGGTGACACCAGTGATTTCGGAATGGCAAACTGCTCACCTTCAACCAGCTGACAGTCCCAGGTATTAGCGTCTTAGAGCCGAATCGCCTTCGTATCTGAAGCCGTTTTTTTGCATTGGGTGATGGTATTTCACAACGTTTTTATTTACACGTTCAAAATTGGCTCTACAGCCTCGAGAACAAGCAGTGGAACCCAAACGGTATCCGCGCAGAAAATGTGCGTTAGAGCTTTGGCACCAGGTATTTTCCAGTGCCGGTTTCCTCAGTTATAAGTAAGCCGTAAGTGGGTCGGAGACATTGACGATTTCGTTATGAATAAAGTGCCATGAGTGAATAAAGTTAGACCAATTTTAGAATATGGCACCACAATTTTTAGTCCCAAATATAAGCGTGAAATTGCCAGGCTGGAATCTGTACAAAACAGCTTCACGAGAAAGCTATGGATACGAGTACATGGGTATGATTACAACACCATCCCCTCACCGGCTTCACGAAACAGATTCTTCAATCTACATACCCTCGAACGTCGTAGGAGAAGAAATGATTTAATTGCGATATATAAGATGATACACGGTCTTACTCGTATTCCCCTCCAGGAGTTCTATACCTTTTCTTCATCGAACACAAGGGGTGGTCAGTGGAAGATTCAGTTTCCTGGAGCAAAAAGCAGTGTAAGGTCTCAATTTTTCACTTGCCGTGCTGGCTCTGATTTTTTGAGGTTATCAAAAAAACACATTATACCAAATTCCTTAAAGAAGTATAAAAAACTTCTTGACCGATATCTTCAGGATGCAGTTTAGTAGTTTTCAACTGTATTATGTTGATTCTTGTTGCCTGTTCTGTTTTTTTTCCTGTTTTTTTCCTGTTTTTTCCTGTTTAGAATTACTTTAACTTGTTTAGTTTTACCTTGTTTTTCTTTTGCATGGTTATCCATGTAGTGAATAAATAAATAAATAAATGAGTAAAACCGGACCGCAGCATCGCTGAACTCGAAGAGAAACGAGATTTAAGATGAAAGCTATCACAACGATGTTTTGTTGCGATCAAAACTTCTTGCGCCATTCGGGACTCGAACCCGCACGTCCCTCTAACCGGGTGGAAATGCTCTACGCCATTACACCACCGGCGCCGTTTGATCGAACGCAACATCCGAGATTTGAGATGAATGTATACTCACTCAATATCTTTACCTGATGATGGACGAAAGAAAAAGCCCAATAATTGATAGATTCCGGAAACAGTCAAGGAACAGGGCAGCGGTAAGGCGGAGGAATTAGCTTTCTTTTTCCACAATTTCAGAAAAATAACCACTTCTGGGCTGTGTTGATACTTTCTGCAAGAGTTTGGGCGTGTACGACAGTACGAGTCGCCATGTGTGATAGGCTGACCTTTGGGCTCCATAAATATTTTTTTACAACGATTTTGTATCCAAATATGGAAGTGGTCTTTGAATGGCCGGAAATCTGTCGGATCCTTGTCCCACGGGGTGCTGTGGAGGTAATTTGAACGCGTGTTTGGCCTGTACAATTGCACTGGCTAGTCGCGATGGAGAAATCAGTGCACAATCCTAAACAGACAAGTGTGGTAGCGATTCAACGACCTCGGGGAGGTGAACCTTGATTGGGTGAACGTGACAGTCCTGGCCTTTCCTGGATACGCTACTCCTCAACCAGAGAACATTTATATTATGCAAAGCACCATCGACTCATAAAAGATAAAGTTCCTCCAAATGCAGTGAAGGGTTCGGTCGGTGGTGTTGAGGGGTCAGCAATAGCACTATGCTCAATCGCTCGGTTTGAAATCGTTCCGCAGACCAATACGGGAAGTCCATGGAAAGTTTTATGCAGCCGGCATACTCTGGAGACCACTGCAAGACCGAATACCACCTCAAGACGTCCTTTCGAAACTTCTTTGTAGCGGTATAATACAAGAATGAACGAAATTTAACAACGAAAACAGTCTCCGCGAATTCCTTAACTCCAGAAGTCCAGGTTTTCGTTTGCAGCAGTACAAAAAGGGAACACGTTGTTCACAGAGGAACATTCGTCTGTGGACGTAAATTCGGCAGTGACCATGAGGTAGATCACATTTTCTGGGATCATCGGAATCTGTTTAGCTGGGTGACGTAGAAGGCCACTCTAAGGTCTTTTAAACGAATAAGTCATACATTTGCGAAGTTCTGACAAGGATAACATCACCATTTTCTCCCCACCGTGAGTTAGGAGTTCGCTGTGTGCTTAAGGGTCCTTCAAGTTTCTTCTATCTTCAAGTAATATTAGGAACATTTTAGAGTGCTTACCGCTTTCTAGGCGTCGCTAGGCGCTATTACACTGTATTATGTTCCTCAGTGGAATTTACTAGTGAAAATTTATCATCATTTAAGCCCTTGTGATTCACAATTGAAATAAATTCGCTTGTAGGAATTCTCCAAGCTCCAACTTAGTCAAAGAATGAAGGACAGTGGAAGGTGTTCATCGTTCCCTCTGTAGCGCCATGCATTCTACTTTCACGGGATATCGTGCAATTCAGTGACCCCGGACGGATAAAACCGGGTGGCCTAGACAAAGCATATACCAAAAACCTAGATTCGGACTGCTAGCGACTGCTGCTTCCACCTTCTATAACTATGACTGCGCTGCCATACTCCCCCGGATATAAGCTACCCTGTGGTCGACTTGAGTGAAAGGTCATTTTCCAATAAATTGAGTGCCGGGTCTGGGAGGCTTCCTGAGTCAATTCAATGTTCGGTTTATGGTGAACACAGCCAAGCCTTCCGTCTTTTGGGGGTTGGGGAATTTTCTATGAGAATTTTTGCTCAGGAAGAAGGATAGAACATGCATATCGCTGGACCTTTGGCAAAATTATCCAATAACATGGGTCATACCTATCTATCGGCTGTCCAACATAAGTCATTCTGTAGATCAAATATGAACAAGGGTACGTCTCTATTCTCTATGCGCGAAGCATTAAGTTTCTACAGGACGTCGTAGAGGCAGTTTGAACTCGTATTTGGCCTGTACAGTGACTTGTAGGGACCAGCCGATGCACGTGTTTTATTCCTACCGGATAGCGTTAACAGTCTCACAGTTTCAAGTAGAAGTAGAATCCTTGGCGCACTCCAAAATGGAGTAATTAACGCCGTCCTTTACCGTTCTTCCTTTTTTCCTCTAGAAAAGCTGCATTTGAACTGGAGGCAAATCTAATTACTTGCGGCATGGACGTCTAGAGCCAATCATTATTGTTGGTTTGGATGAATCTTGGGGTTTGTTAGCGAGGTTTGGGATGAGCTTCTGACTCGCCTTCAAACTTTGGTAGGTCCCTTAAGGTCATTGCCTGGATTTGAACTTTAGGAAGTGCTAAACCATGCAGTAAACTGCTGGACTGAGAATCTGTTTCGAGAAGTCTAGCAGCTCTTAGAACCTGTTGTAAACTGAAATCGGATAAGTAAAACCGATAATCATTGTGACTTAGACTTCATTTTGAAACCTAAACTTACATTCAACGAACACTGCGAAGTAATGGCGAGTAAGGCAGATGGAGCCATTCACAATATATTCGGATGCTTGTCCACAAACTCGATTAGTCACCTCAGATTGGCTCACGTTCCTTATGTCCGTTCCATACTCGAATATGACACGACAGTGTTGAGGCCATCTATCAAACGTAATCAATTCAGGCTAGAAAGATTGCAGAATAATTTCACTCGAAAGCTTTTGATGCGGGTTTACGGCTATGACGACTCATCCATCCCCTGTCCATGTTCGGAACAAAATTTTCCGTCTCTCTATTCCATTACTTTTAGGAAGACGACCGATAGCTCATGATTTACAAAACGATCACTGGATCACTGCGAAAGTACGCCTACGTCTCGACAAATTTTACTCAACTTCCTCTTCAAAAACGCATGGGTGCAGCACCAAAATTCTCTTTGCTAAGGCTAGATCATGACTACCCAAAGAACTCCATTTTTACCCAAAGAGCTGGTTCGGAATTGCTAAAACTTTCGAAAATTATGCTCTACCACTTTCTATTTCACAGCGTAAAAAGCTCATAGGTACCTCAAAGGGTGACAATACTAACTTCAAAGACTACAGACCCATTCGTCTAACCTCCTGAACCAGTAGAGTTCTCGAAAAAATTGCACGCGAACAGATCTACAATTATGTCAAGACAAGCAGCCTTATTACGAATTTTCAATATGGTTTTCTTCAAAAGAACTCTACTGTTATAGCGCTCATTTCAACTATCAACTATCAACTATCCCTGTTTGATAAAGAATAATGGATGCCAGAGGCTACATTACTGCTTGTTATATTGATTTCGCAAAAGCCTTTGACTCTATCAACCTGAGTCTTCTGCTTTCAAAACTCCAGGCCTACGGCATTGAAGGGTGCCTTTTAAGGTTTTTTCAATCTTTTCTTACCGGGAGAGCTCAAATGGTTATGGTTAACGATGCTGTTTCGAATAACTACGAGGCTTTGAGCGGGGATCCTCATAGAACATGCTTGGGACCTTTAATGTTTCTGCTCTATATCAATGATTCGCCTAATTGCCTTCCTCTTAGCGTATCGTGTTCCATATACACTGCGACCAGAAAGTATAGGGACACTTAAAAATTGTAGTTTTCGTACGCTAATCGATATCAATCGACCTGAACTTTTTACTGTAAAATTCGTTACTGCAAAGAAGTTCGAAGCAAAAGATTTTAGGAAAATCGGTTTGATGTGAGCTAAATAAGAAAATAAAATATGGAGACACACCATTTTCAATTGACCAGAAAGTATAGGGACACTAGTAAAAAACAACTTCATTGTCAAGATAGAAAACAGTCGTTGATAACTAGTACTCAATTGGTCCTCCGCGGTTCATTGCAACATCTACAAGTCGGGCTGGCATCGAAGCAGCATGATTTCGAAGTGTTTGTAGAGGAAGTTCATCCCAAGCGCGTAGAATTGCTGATCGAAGTTCTTGCAGAGAAGAATATGTCTGTTTATGCTCGTAAATCTTCCTTACAAGGTGTCCCCAGATATTTTCCATTGGGTTCATATCGGGAGAACATGCAGGCCAGTCGAGAACTTCAACAGAATTTCTTCTGAGGAAGCCTTTTGTGGATCTGCTGGCATGCGGCGGTGCATTGTCCTGTTGAAAAACCCATCCCTGACCAGCATTCTGTTGAAGGAATGGGAGCAGATGGGTTTCCAACAGTTGCTGGTATTCATCTGCGTCCATCCTTGCTGAGGTGAAGGCAAGAGGGAGCTTTCTTTCTGCGTGGAATGCCGCCCACACCATAACACTGCCGCCTCCAAAATTCCTTCTTGGGAAATACTCCTTCTCCTTGCGTAAGTCATGCCAGTAGGATCGGTTCCCATCTGGACCATCGAGGTTAAAGCGCTTTTCGTCCGAGAAGATCACCTGAACTATGAAATGTTAAAATACCTAGCGTCAGAACTGACAACGCAAAAAATCTGCCTTAGTCCAAAGACGTCGTTTGTTCCTAGAGACGAACTCGAGCCTGTTCCTTTTGTGCGTTTCTGTCAAACGTGGAGCAGCACGGAGCTGGGTATATACAACATTCCCATTGCGTTTTAGGCAGCACCGAATCGTTTCTTCCGAGACTTTCTTGCTCAAACTCTTGCGCACTTCCTCCCAACTGATTGATTTATTGGAAACCATTCGCACGATTTGCCTCTCGTCTCGAGTCGAAAGAAGCCTGGGACGTCGTGAAGACTTCCTCGAGTGATATAAATCAGGACTGCGTAGAAATTTGCTAATAACGTTCTTTGATCGTCCCAGTTGAGTCGAAATTTGGCGTATGCTGAGTCCTGCATCTCTGAGGGCCTTGATTTGAGCTTGTTCCTCTATTGATAGCATCGATCCGCGACCCATCCTTACAATGAGCAAATGATGAGGCAGTATATTGCATAGCAAAATAGTTTTCAACAACGTATTTTTCTCCGCGCACCTTATTTGGTGGTGTCCCTATACTTTCTGGTCACTCAAAAACAGGGTCCCGTCACGTGATCCTTTCCCGTTCCTTGCCACCTCGGGGGATTTTGCCCATTTCTTTCGTATATATGTTTTTTGCCGTGTGGAATTCCATAGTATAATTTTTAGATCAATTCCTGCGGGTAGCTAGCAGAATTACGCAATTTGCTGGTGTCCCTATACTTTCCGGTCGCAGTGTATGCCGACGATTCCAAAATCTATTCTATTAACAATCCCAATTCGCTTCAGCAAGGTTTAGATGCCTGCACGCATGGTCTATAAAGTGGATGCTTGACATCTCAAACGAAAAACGTTAGTTATGTGCATCAGAAGCTCTCACTCAAGAGATTTTTCAGTTTTCGTAGGAAATAAAACTTTAAGAAACACAAAATTTCTGCGAGAGCTGGGCATCAAATACTCCGATTCACTTTGTTTCGAAGGCATATATGAATACGCATATATGATGAAACGATAACAACGGCATATGGAAGATCCAAGGGCTTCTCAAACTCACAGTATGTCTACACTTTTCAAACTTTTTCCACGTATGTGAGGCCACTTTTGGAATATTGTACACCACTATGGTCGCCTACTAAGATCGCCTACAATAAAAAAATCGAAAAAGTGCAGAAAAGTTCACGAACGCAATTTTCTCAAGAAACGGTTTGTATCATGTTAGCTATAAAAAAGACTTGCAACGCTTGGTGAAAACTCACTTAAGATTCGAAGAATTTTGTATGATCAAAATCTCGTATTCAAGATTCTCTTTGGTTGTTTTGATATTGATAAACAGAAATGTTTTATTTCTTAGATTTTTCTGAAAGAACAAGAGGTCATCCATTTCGCATATACATAGGAAGAGTTCGCTCCCAGCTGTTCTTTAGCTCTCTTTAGTAAGAGCTGCAGGAACAGAAATTTGCCTGCCGCAAATCATTCTCGATGTGTTGGAAGTTATGAGGCGATAGGCCTGCAGTAACATGAAAATTTCTCTTACAAAAAACATTTTCTTTATACGAGACTGGACTTAACTTTTTCATAAATTAATAGTGTGTTCGCTTCGGCTGAATGATAAATTGTACCTGTAGAATAAATCGTGGCCTTCATCAAATGTAAAACTTCACTCAAAAAGTGTCACGAATCTTTTTCTGCTTGTGTACTTGGAAATTGTGATAAAACCTCCTGCATAGTTTCTCAGTTCCTTGTCAAGGGCGTTCAACTACAGGTCAAAAACTTTCTAAACAATAAGGACATTTGAGAATTTATCTAAAAATTAGTTTCAAAAAGAGTCAGCGATATTTTGATAGAGTGCCTTTTTTCAGTTAGTGAACTGGTGAGTTCCTTTGGAAAATCACTCTTCACTTGTTACACATTTTGTATCTCTCTTGGCACGGTAACTGCTCTTCACTTTTGCTGATCTTTGAAGAGGCTCTTTTGCAGTGTTCTTTTGTGTTCAACTATTTTGTATTACTTTTGACTCAATACATGTTCTATGTTCCATGTTCAAACGATGATTCATTAGCGTGATGTTCGTATTCTTCAGTCACGCTAACATATGTTTTGCTCTTCTCATTGAGTGTATCTCGTATGGCCTTTTTGGATAGCTAACTGTAAAAAGTCTGTTTGCATTAAGACATCCAGGTACAATAAGTAAATAAAAATAAATGCAGTGATCCTTCATATTAACATTTGGGAACTGTGATCATGTTTTCATTATGAGGTTCGCTGTGATGTCGACGGGGGTCGATGTTGCGCTGGAAGTTTCCGGCCGATCCCTGGTTTCTGAGCGCAGGAACGAAATGTGTTCGAGGCTATAAAATGAACGCGGGCGCGCACGATGTCTGCGTCCTCTCGCGTAACGTCGTTCGCCCCGTCGAAACGCTGCCTGGTTTTTTGGCATGGCTATCAAACGAACGGGTGGTCCGTTTTTGCTCGACCCTAATGGGTCGACGTTGCGTTTTATGGCGGATTTTTTCGCACGGCGTGTGGTCATTTCACATCAGGTGAAGTACGGCTATTAACCGGTAAGTGCCGACCGATTTGGCCAGGAATTATGACCAGTGTTATCGGTTGGAATGAGAGCGCAGCAATAGGTGTAAGACGGTAGGTGAGAGGCAGAAAACGAGTTTTTTCCTGTTGTGTGCTATAGAACTTGTGAAAGTGTAGCCCCTGGTTTTGAAAGCCCCTCCTGTGCTACGGAAGGTTCGTCCGCGAAGCCATCAGTTATGGTGAAAGGGTAGCTCCTGGTTTTCAAAGCCCCTCCTGTGCTCCGAAAGGTTCGTCCTCGAAGCCATCAGTTATTGTGAAAGGGTAGCCCCTGGTTCTCAAAGCCCCTCCTGTGCTCCGAAAGGTTCGTCCTCGAAGCCATCAGTTATGGTGAAAGGGTAGCCCGTGGTTTTCAAAGCCCCTCCTGTGCTCCGAAAGGTTCGTGCGCGAAGCAATCACTTATGGTGAAAGGGTAGCCCCTGGTTTTCAAAGCCCCTCCTGTGCTCCGAAAGGTTCGTCCTCGAAGCCATCAGTTATTGTGAAAGGGTAGCCCCTGGTTCTCAAAGCCCCTCCTGTGCTCCGAAAGGTTCGTCCTCGAAGCCATCAGTTATGGTGAAAGGGTAGCCCGTGGTTTTCAAAGCCCCTCCTGTGCTCCGAAAGGTTCGTGCGCGAAGCAATCACTTATGGTGAAAGGGTAGCCCCTGGTTTTCAAAGCCGGTCTTGTACTCCGAAAGGTTCGTTCTCGAAGCCATCAGTTATGGTTGTTTCATTTTTCGGAGACAGTACGCGCCGCGCTGCCGTTGCGTGCTGTTCCTCAATTTCGAATGGTTTCGTCCGGACGGAACGACATCGTCCGAAGTGATTTGTTCGGTGAGATACCTCGTTGGCGGCCGCAAAAACACCAGAGCATGTATGCGATGCCGAAACTGCGCCACAAATCATCGCGGTTCATGGCTTGTGCTGTGCTCGCCTCGGTTTCTGCACGACACTGTGAAGATCTCGTGCGCGTGAAGAACCTCTGTGCAGAATACCTGGATGATTAAGAAGGCTCTGGCAACATCATAAATACATTTTTTGTTGCTTCGTTTAGCTGGTAGTGCTATATGGGCGCGCTGATGCCCAGGTTTCGTACTGCTTATTGGTTAGACCTCTGATTCCTTTGAACGAGAGTCCAAGAATTGCAGGTTTATGGTAGACGTATATACCATTTTCACGTCAAACTGGACTCTTTTCTAAGCAGCGTGATGCCTTCGAAGTCAAACTTGAACGTGTTTCTAGTTAAAACGAGCTTCTCCCGCATTAAAATAGACTCTAAAAGAAAGACAAATAACTGTTTGTCCAAGGAGATTTTAGTGTGACTCTCTTTGAAAATTTTTAGATTATAGAGGAGTAAAGCCATGTAGTGTGATAACAGCTTTATTTGTAAAAGCATGGAAAACAAAGAATTAGTTTGGTTTTCTTTTCGCAGTTCAAGTCACCTGTCCCATTGAGTGTACGCACTGTTCGATATTTTATAAAATTTTTATTTCCTAAAGAAAATTGTGGTACAAAGCTCAGGGTACAGAAAAGCAGATTTTTTTTTTTTGCGTGTTGAAGGAAGAGATCGTGTCATAAACTTGTCTAGCTCGTTGCGATTATAATTTGATCGATAATGTATTTAAATACTAATGCAGTCCTCTCTCGTTATAACGCGTTTGAAGGGACCGGAGAAAATCCGCGTTATAACGGGAGTCGCATCCCAACCGGAGTTGAAGTTTTTTTACACCATTTTACGCAGAGATCTATCTAAAATCCTATATAATGACTAAATATGGCTTAGTGATGAAACATGTGGCCATGAAGAGAGTGGAAGGCAAAGTTCAACTTTACATTATTAATGAAACCCTGTCCTTACCATTAGAGACACTCACGTGCAGAACGAATGTGAGAAATAACAGAGTACCATGGGTAGTTAGACCTGATCAATTGTGCAACCCAATGTTGCAAGATCTTTTGTTGTGATTGAAACTGTCGCGCCAGGCAGGATGAAGACCACGTCAATGATCGAGTTCGTGTTGTTGTAGTACTGTGATTTTTTGCAGTGAAAAGGAAATCTCGTTAAAGATGTTTTCCTGAATCCGATACAATGAGCTAAATTAAGAGCAATGTTCGATGTTTATTTATTCATTTATTTATCAACGTCAAGAATCAATCCTACAAAGAACGGCTTCATTTACTCGCTCTAAAAAGTCTAAAATACAGAAGGATAGTTAAAGATTTAGTATTTTCCTTTCGCATTTCTCGCATGGAAATTACATTGCGGGCCTGTAAATACTGGATATTTAAGCCAAGTTTGGATGAACAACAGTGCTAGCAATACAACACCGTCAATTGAACCTCCCCATCGGAAACATTGCGTTTAATTCATTCTTTATGCGAACCGCTAGATGGCTTAATCAAGTTCCACTGGGCTTGCTTAATGCATTTTCAAGCGCTAAACATGTTTTGGCTTCCTTATCTCTGTCATATATTTTATAAACCGTAGGGTGGACCTAGTTGCCAATGGTTTTGAGATGCCCCGTGTGGTGTTCTTCTGCATGTTACTGTGAGGTCGTGTTAGATGTCATCTCCTTGCCATAGGTCAGATAGACACTGTAGAGTTATGCCCAGCAGTTTCGACGTCGCTCCGGGTGGTCTCGGCGGTTCTGGTCACGAGCGAGGCGGCGGCGGGTTTTTGCGCGGGCGCGGTGACGCAGCGACGGCTGTCGACCCTCTGTACTGTTGCATTAATCGTGTGTTTTTGCTCGTCGGAGCCCTTTGATGCCGGCGATTTTGATGTGCATCACAAAAACGGCCAGCGTTCGCGTGAGAAACCGCGACTGACGAGCAGAACATCGCCAGTTAGTTCTTGCACACAGCACATCGATGTAATGGCGTTGAACTCATCGAGCTCAGAGCTCATTGTCGAGAAGAGATCGCTCTAATTCCGGTGGTATAGTAGCAGCAATGAGATGGCTTGGCCATAAAGATTGAATTGTTGCGCCGCTCTGATGGAATGCAGAGAAGTTTGCAGATCCTACCTGGTGAGAACTGAGCCAAAGGGAGTTCTGGTTTTTTGAGCCCATTTGTACCATTTTCACCTCGAATTAGATAGTTTTCAAGTTAAATTGGGCATTCTTCTAAGCTATCCTAGAGACATCTGGACTTTAAGACATTTGAAATCAAAGCGAACTCTTCCAAATCGAAATGCCTTCAGGCAGGTTAAATTGCAGACTCATTAAGCTGTTAGAGTAATTTTTTTGTTGAAGGAAAATTTTGTGTAACGTTCTTTGAAATTTTTACCTGCCTCATTAAGTGTAATAAGGATAAAAGGATAAAACACGGCGTTATTCAATCCCCTTTGGGATGCGCCATGCATTCTACTTCTACGGGATGTAGGAGGCGAGTTGAATGCGTATTTGGTCATACAATGACTTGTGGTGGTCAATCGATGAACAAGTCAGCGCTCTATTCTTCCCAGACAAGTCTGGTACCAATTCACCGATCTCGGAGGGATGGAAGGCTTGGTTGGCCTGGGCGGGAAATCCGAACAAGGAACCTGGTATCGGGTGCAGGCGACAAACGGCGCCTCCTCCGACTGCGCTCCACGCGCCATTCAGTGTAATAATTTTATAAAATATTTATTGTTAGAGAAAAAGAATAATTCGAAATTGTTCTTAAAAATTACAAAAAATAATCTTTTTGGGGATTCTCTAGTTTAATGTAGAAGAACCTCATTTCAATTCGGAAGAGTTCGCTTTGATTTCAAAGGTTTTAGGCTGTGTCTAATTTGATTTGAAAAGTATCCAATTCGATGTGAAAATTGTGTATTTGAGGAATTCTATTGTGGCGGTTCACTATGTCATACATTGGATCCGACGCCGACTAGGATAATTCTGATCTCTCTTTTCTTAAACCTCTGATAAATGGATAATGACACTTTTAAAAGCCGGATCTTAGCATGTTTTGGGTAGGGTTGGTTTCCAGCGGACCGGATTTTCGAATGATTAAGATAACTAATTTTGATCAGCGGTCTGATATCCAAATCCGATTCGGATGGGATATTGGGGTTCTGATCAAAATCAGTTGTCTAGGACATCCGAAGACCCTACTTGGTGAAAACCGCTCTCATCTAAAGCGGCTTAAGATTCGGGTTTTTCAAAAATGCCATTATCCATTTATCCATTTATTCCAGGTTTGGAAAAAATGAGAGGTTTGAATTATCCTAGTCGGTGTCATATCCAATGTATACTATGCGCAAATCGACAAAACTACCATGTACAACGCTTGCTATCCTATAGTATGCAATAGAGTCAGTCTGTTTGTCTGTTCGTGTGTCTCAAGCCCTGTACCCCGTACAAACTTGCCGATTGTGTAAACTATCAGGTTGTAACGAATTAAATGGCACTGGCTCGCGCCATTTTTTGGCGCGTCTTTACGCGATTGATCAAGAACAAACCGTAACATGTGGCATATCATTTAGAAGCGCAAACTTTGCTCTACCGGCGAGTACCAAATTTTCTATGTAAAAGTGGGAAAACTTTAGAGTTTTATTGACTTTTTTGCAGATGGACAAAAGGGTAATCCGAGGCATTTACTTGTATGAATTCAAGCTGGGCACTACAGCTAAGGAGGCGGACGAGAAGATCAACGCCGCATTCGGTCAAGGATGTTTCACAATTCGGACGGCGTATCGTTGGTATCAGAAGTTCCGGAATGGAGATGAAAGCTTGGAAGAACATGGAGGTCGTGGGAGGCATAGTGATGTTGATGAGGGCAAGCTGAGAGATGTGGTATAGGAGGATCCACACAAAGGTACCAGGGAGATAGCGAAGGCTCTTGGCGTCAGTCACAACACAGCTGCCCGGCATCTGAAGGAAATTGGAAAGACCAAAAAGCTGGAAAGATGGGTGCCTCACGAGCTGTCTGAGGAGCAAAGAAACCGACGATATGAGATCTCGTCCGGAATCTTCTATATCTTCGATATGAGATCTTCTACGGAACGAAACGGACCCATTCCTTGATCGCATCGTAACCTGTGACGAGAAATGGATAATGTACGACAACAGGCGACGATCGGCACAGTGGGTGGACAGCGATGAGAGCCCCAAGGTTTTTGCGAAGCCGGAATTGCACCAAACGAAAGTAATGGTGACAGTATGGTGGTGTTCGCTGGGAATTATTCACCATAGCTTCCTCCCTCCCGGTGAATCCATCACGGCAGAGAAGTACTGCATTGAAATTGAAGAAATGATGAAAAAGTTGACGGATATCCGGCCGGCCTTGGTAAACCGAAGGCGAGTTCTCCTTCTGCACGACAATGCTCGCCCCATGTAGCACGAATGACGTTGCAGAAATTGAATGAGCTGAGCATTGAAACTCTACCACATCCTCCGTTTTCTCCCGACCTCTCCCCAACAGACTACCATTTCTTCAAGCATCTTGGCGACTTCTTGGTAGGGAAAATATTCAAATACCAAAAGGATGCCGAAAGTGCCTTCGAAGATTTCGTCAATTCCAGAACTTCTGATTTTTATGCTACTGGGATAAAAAAGCTTGTGTCACGTTGGCAAAGATGTGTGGAATCAGAAGGTTTTTATATCGATTAATAAACTTGCTTACAAGCCGAGATATTAACTGTTTAAATTTACAGTGGTTCAGTGCCATTTATTTCGTTACAACCTAATAGTTAGAATAATCCGCACGCGCAAATGTTTAAAGCAAACCGTTCGACGAGGTTGTTCAGCTTCTGCAGTATGTGAATAGTGTAACACCGATCGAAATGTGATGCTCTTCACTAAGAGGCTGGGGTAGGATTTGCCTGCGACCAGCTCTCAGTGATTGCTACAACGGTAGATTTTTTATTCTGCATCAATGGTAAAAATAGGTAGAAATAGAGTTGGTCCGTTTGTCTTTCTGTGCGTCACAACCCCGTGCAAACCTTTTTTAGGGTTCTGTATCTATTAAAAGGTAGAGAAGGCTTATGATCGATGTTGTATAGTTCGATTGGGACGCACCACTTATTCCACGTTTGCGTCACATGGTCGTCTGTTGTGAATGTGTATCTATTCTAGAATAGCTTTCTCTGCGTGCGCCATTCCGATGTATTTCTGCAACATCCTCTGTAGTTAAGCTTAGGAAGAATACCGATTTCTTTATGTCGTTGAGTGATTGAGCCTGGAAGCGGGGGCCGTTAATATTGAGCTTCGCTCTGTGAGGCTATCAATTATGTGTGGACAGATCCATTTGTTCATCATTGTTTGCTCTTGGAGAGAGCCTCCTGAAATTAACTGCTGGTCGAGACGGTACCAGAGGTTATTCAGAGAACGATTAGGCGCTTGACCTGGCATCTTTCTCCACAGAATTTTGCTTGCTTAGCTGCAATTGGCCTTCATGGTGGTAAAGGTTGGAAGGCTGTTAATCCAACTCTGTTAGGAATACGCCGCACACTAGTGTCACTATTGTACTGGTAATCTGAATGCGTGGCGAGCGGTAGCGCAGTCGGAAGAGGCGCCTGCTGTTGTGTGCATCCGATGTCAACTTCTAGATTCGGATTTCACATCGTCTCCACGACGTCCGGTGACGCATCCCAACGGCAATTGATTAGCGTCCCGGAAAGCTTCAGCGACAGCAAGGGCGAAGCGTGGCTGTATGGTAGGGAGACGCCTTGGCGTGTTTTTGTGACTGCGAATAAGTGCTCATTTGTGCTGTTCGCTGACGGCTACTGGAAGAGCATGAAGCTGCATTGCGTAGAGTTCAGTTGTGACTGGTCTAGCAGGGTGCACCCTGTGACTCCTACCTCGTAGTCGATCAGGCAGGTAGATATTTGTCGTTGAGGCTGCTATGTCTAGAAGGGAAGAGTTGGAGCCGCTGCTTGATAGACGTTTTGGTACCGGAACCCGCAGCCTGCCGAAGCCGTGATGCTGTCGAGACACGGTCTGTCATGTACTCTGCCTCTGGTGTTCGAGATGAGAAACAGCGAAAATTATGGGCTGGTGACCGTCATCAGTGGAATTTCAGGAAAGGGTCTCAGGCATATGCTTGAACGACAAAAATGAACACGCCGCGAAAATCGCCACCATTCAATTATTAGAAAAATGTAGGTACATGTCGCGAAATCGCTCCGTGGGGTGCGGGAACGCGCTGTTGCTCTTACTGTGAGCGCAGCAGCCAGTCAGGCACCGGATCAGCCGCACACGTAAGACATGATTGGTTGTCTCGATTCCGTTAGCAGAAACGGTGCGTTCCCGCACTCACCACAGCACGTTTCTGAATCCCCGTGGTGCGCCTCCGCGACGTATACCAAAATACGTTCCATTTTTGAAGCCGTTGAACCTTCGAGTCGGTGTCTCTGAGACTTCACTATGGAACTGCATAGTGACACAACGTAATACCTTCCAGAAATTGAATATGCGAGATGAGGTGTTCGGTTGCCTTAGCTTGCAGTACTTTTGCGTTTGGAAGGTATTGCCTTGAGCGACTGTGCGATTCTATAGTGAACTTTGAGAGTCCATAACTGGATAGGCTCAAGTATTGTGCAAAAATGGAACGGAACATGCTTTTCTACCTCTTGAAGGATGGAGATTCTCGCTGTGGTACTCATTTTCGCGGTTCAGACATATGCCTGAGACCCTTGCTTGCTTGGTATATACATTGCGTCCGAATTAGTCTTCTCTCCTTTCTCTCTTTTCTCATCTCTCAGTCTTTTTTCATTTTCAGTGGTCCGATTCGGATATTCCGATCCGCATCATCCAAAATACGATGCCCAGGAAATCGCCCGTATCCAGATCATTCATAAATTCGGGGTCCGCGAAACTCCCGTAATCCGAATCGTCCAACTACCCGTAGATTCGATCGGATCCAGTGTATTGAATGAATCATTTTCGGATATCCAATTCCGAATTTCGATCGGCTGTACGAGTACACCGATCGAAAATCCGATGATTTTCGATCGGTGTACTCGTACAGTCCCTAGACAGAACTCACCACCAGTTTCCTTTTTTTCCACCTTCAATGAAGGTTGTTTTCGGAGGCTCCGTGAAAGGCTACTGCTGTTGATCGTTGCGCGGAGCCAGCAGAACAACGGGTTGGAGAGTTTTTGAGCACCGTGTGTGGTCTGCGACGACCTTGGTGCAGCAAACTCTTCCCCGGGGTGCAAGGGCGAGTGCCGATCATCGTCGGCGTCCGTCCATCGTCGGCCCGGAAAGCGTTCAAACACCGTCGTTCGGGGCTCGATTTATGGGCACGCGATTCGGCCGGCAACAATGAACGAATGGCCACCCTGTCAGTGGTTTTTTCGCCGTCTCAGATTGCTCCGAACTGGTGCGCCCGAAGCGCTGGCTAGGCGGAGACGCAGGATTCGAATGGTGTCATCTCTGCGTCGAGCTGGCCAATGAGATTTTCGACGCCACGGCTCATATTGTTTATGTTGCCGTATTGAACACGAAACAGAGGCCAAGCACATGTGCTTCTGCTCCAGGAGAGCCTGACAAATGTGCTACGATGAGTTGTGCCGACGGCGGAACCACTCGATGTGGTGTATTGACCAAGAAAGCTGTTCTCTATGACCTCATCTGATGAACGAGGTGTCTCTGATAAGTCTTATGGATAAGTGGGAAAGTTTTGAAGAGTGCTTGAGTTCTACACAAAAGGAGTTTACAGGGTGCGTAAAAACTACGCACTGAACGTAAACGTTAGAAGTAACAACACATTATAAAATGTAACAAGTTTATATACAAAATGTCGACAATGATCTAGTGAACAGAACAGCATCACCTGTATTTTATACCATTTTCAGGTCGAATTGGACACTTTTCAAATCAAATTGGACATTTTTCAAACCAAACTGGACACTTTTCAAATCAAATTGGACACTTTTCACGTCAAATTGGACATTTTTCAAATCAAATTAGACATTTTTCAAATCAAATTGGACACTTTTCACGTCAAATTGGACACTCTTCTAAGCTCGCCTAAGACTTTTTAAATCAAAGAGAACTTTCCGAATTGCAACAACTTTTATACAGGATGAAATACAGGCAATAAAATGGTTAGAAAAAATTTTTGTTCAAGGAAAATTAAGAATAACTTTTTTGAATTTTTTTTTACTTTAGCTGCCCGAATGAGTGTAATAATTTTATAAAATTTTTACTTTTGGAGAAAAAATAACAATTTGTATTTTGTTTTAAAGCGCAGCAAAGCAGCAACCATAAAGTGGACTAAAAGAGCGGATTGCGCCATGCACGCGAAAAGCTCGTCGCGATTTTAATTTGATTGATAGTGTAAATGGTGTTTACATGGAATTACGAGGTATGCGCGTTCTTAACAATTGTACTTGTTGCATTGTCTACAGTTTTTTTTTGTTCGAGGAAAATTTCAGTATGTTTCCTTGAAACCTTTAATTCACTTACCCAATAAGTGAACGCTTTATTTGAAATTTTATAAAATTCTAGTTCTTCGCGGAAATATAATGCTTGATAGCATGTTTTAAAGGACAGAAATCCGGAAATTTTTAGTACCAAGAGATGAGATTACGCCATGCACTTGTCCAAGACGATTGATTGATAGTGCAAATGCTGCTTACATGAAACAACAAGGTGGGGATATGCGCGTTCTTCACAACTGTAATTGTTACATTGTCTACAGGTATGTATAAATCAACATATACATAATATAAATATACGCAAGCAGTATTATCCTTTTCCATTTCATGTCTCAACTAGACAAAAAACTACATAAGACGTTACTCAAATAAAGGTGGTTATGACATTAAAGAGGATACTTCAACAATGACAGTCAATACAAGATAACATTCTAGTCTACAACCAAAAACCTTTAACTATTAACCAACAAACTACTATTGTAAGTAAAAGTAAGTGCAATTACACAACAAAGATCACGAACTATGAATGCAATACAAATTGAACAAATACATCAAACACTAAAAGGTTGTCCAGCTGCTGTAGTGGCCAAGTTCATCGTCATGTGGAGCACGTAGTTCGCACAATCTTCCTGTGTCACCGTTGCAATTCCTTCCTGAATGAGAGAGCTCAGCATGCGGTCCGCCGTCGGGTTGTTCAGCAAGCGTTTCACACAGGCTTTGACTTTCGAGAAGACGTTCTCCGCTGGATTCAGCATGTAGGAGTAGGGTGACAGGAACTTCAGCTTCATAGGACTTTCCTCCAGTATTCTCCGTAGCTCTGAGGTTTTGTGAATCCTAGCATTGTCCATTATAAGCCATGCGCCATCCATGCCATGCATACCACGCATCTTCGAAACAAGCTCCTCGACGAAGGCGCAGAACTTCGGGCCGGTACCGGTTCCATCGTCGATGATTCCTGTATGGATGACGTCTTGAGTATTTATGGCCAAAATAAGTGTCACCATCCGTCCTCTGACCGTCGGCAAGACAACGTTTGCACGTGTTCCTTTCCTGGAGCGAACCTGCGTCCTTTGCAGGTGTAGGTTGAATCCGCTCTCATCTATGAAGATGCACTTCTCTTTATTCGGCGGGGCGTGTGCCGAAAATTCCAGAGCATATAACTGCCTGCCCAAAATCGTTGATGGGCTATTCACTCGGTCGAGTTCGTAGTGGCATCTTTTAAGAGTGATCTTCAATTTAATGAGGGCATTGAGGATCGTAGACATTGCCAGATGGACATCCTTTTCCTTCAGCCGCTGTTGTATCTGTTGCAAAGTGTCTCCTGGGTGTCGTTCTACAGTCTCTTCGATGTAGCACAGCACGTCGGGAGTTAGATTCCACGAGTTTCGTCCCCCACGGCTAGGCTGGACAGCACCATCATCCTGTTTGTAAGCACGGATGATGCCCCTTGCGGTACTCTCGTTAAGGCGAGCGATTTGAGCAGCCTCCCGGAAAGATCTGCCTTCAACCTGCACGAGCCTGAGGAGGATATCCTTCTGCGATGGAGTCGTTTTCACGTACCGTCCGCGAATCATAATGGCGTTGGCCTGCTACAGATGCCTCTTCTTAGATAAAGCTGGGGCGTCGGTGAACATCTCACTTAGGTAGTCGCTTTTCGCTGCGTCGTATTCCGCGCGGGCAGATTACAGCGTTGTTTCAACGCTGCAGCAAGCGAGATAGCTGCCAGATAACCAAGCTTTTTGATAGTGTTGGAACACTTTTCAAATCAAATTGTACACAAACCTGCAGATAATATAACAATATTTTATTGATGTATTCTCTTTAATGTCATAATCATCCAGTTTTACTGTAACTGATGAACTTGGCCACTGCAGCAGCGTGACAACCCTTTAGTGTTTGATGTATTTATTCACTTTGTATTACATTCTTTTACCTACTTGAAATGGAAAAGAAGAATAGTGCTTTCGTAGATTTATATTATGTATATGCTGATTATATTTGTAATTATAGTTGATTTAAAGATCAATTGTTAAGAACGCGCATACCTCGTAATTCCATGTAAACAGCATTTACACTATTAATCAAATAAAAATCGCGACGAGCTTTTCGCGTGCATGGCGCAATCCGGTCTTTTAGTACACTTTATGGTTGCTGCTTTGCGTTTTAAAACAAAATACAAATTGTTATTTTCTCCAAAATAAAAATTTTATAAAATTATTACACTCATTCGGGCAGCTAAAGTAAAAAAAAGTTCAAAAAAAGTTATTCTAAATTTTCCTTGAACAAAAATTTTTTCTAACCATTTTATTGAGCTTGTAGTTTAACCAGTATAAAGACTGTTGCAATTCGGAAAGCTCTCTTTGATTTACAAAGTCCTAGGCGAGCTTAGAAGAGTGTCCAATTTGGCGTGAAAAGTGTCCAATTTGATTTGACAAATGTCCTATTTGATTTGAAAAGTGTCCAGTTTGGTTTGAAAAGTGTCCAATTTGATTTGAAAAGTGTCAATGTTGGTTTGAAAAGTGTCGAATTCGACCTGAAAATGGTATATATGCAGGGGCGAAGGCGACGAGGAAAGGCATAGACGGTGCGCCGCTAGTAGTCCACGTCGATTTCGTTCCATGATTTGATCTTCAGTGACTTGATACCTTTGTGCATTCAACCTGTATCAGTGTTACATACTCTTCGAGGACCTCCAAAGTGCTAGCGCATCCGGCCAGTGTCATGGTTTGTGCATTCATCACAAGCGGCTCTCGCTTTCGTGGATACAGGAGTGAAGATAAATCAGTAGAACTGTTTGTATTGATGTCCTAAAGAAGCAACTAGTTCCTTGGCTCAAATCCCACCTCGAGAGTAAGCCGCATGTCTTCGAGCAGGATTGGACTCCTGCGCAGAGTCGTGGATTGTTCAGGGCTGGTGCCG
The DNA here is from genome assembly GCA_947396885.1 of Heligmosomoides polygyrus polygyrus. Lineage (NCBI taxonomy): Eukaryota > Metazoa > Nematoda > Chromadorea > Rhabditida > Heligmosomidae > Heligmosomoides > Heligmosomoides polygyrus. The sequence continues at coordinate 19,735,822 of OX377202.1, forward strand.
CGCCAACTTGAAGGACTTCATTTCGGCAGAGGAATGACCTCTGTATAGACCGGATTTCAATCCGTTGAATTGCTCAATATGGGAAGTTTTGGAGAACAAGGCTTGCGCTAGTTCCCACAAAAGTATGAAGTCAGTGAAAGATGATCTGGTCAAAGCATGGAACGAAATCGACGTGGACTACTTGCGGCGCACCGTCGATGCCTTTCCTCGTCGTCTTCGCCCCTGCATTCGCAGCAAAGAAGCCCATATAAAATACAAATGATGCTATTCTGTTCGCTAGATCATTGTTGACATTTTGTATATAAACTTATTAAATTTTATGATGTGTTGTTATTTCTAACGTTTAGTGCGTCAATACTTTTTGCGCACCCTGTAGAGCACTTACAGCGTATTCATCTTATGGTTGGTTCACCAAAGCTTGCATTATACCATCTTCCCACCAAATTGGACACTTTTCAAATTAAATTGGGCATTCTTCTGAACGAGCTTAACGCTACGAAATCAAACTGGACATCTTTCAAATCAAAACGAGCTCCTTCCACATTAAACTGGAGATCCTCCAAAACGTTAGAGCAATTTTTGTTAAAGGAAAATACAAAAATGCATGACTTCATTCGAAGTTTTGATTCAGGGACATCATAAGTAAACCTATTGTTTGGAATTTTATAAAATTCTTGTTTTCTTTGGGAAAAGTATGGTTTAAGGCTTGCTCTAAAGAGCAGGAAGGCGGCCGTTTTTTAATGCTAAAAGAAGAGATTGGGCGCAATGCGCGGAAGAGGAAACAGCCCATGGCCTTCCACCTAGCCGAACGTAGCAGTCGGATATGGTGACGTGGAATTTCCTACACTGTACACAACCGGAGTTCCGAGCTTCGCCGACGTTCGAAGATCAGAGACGCTGTCGCATGAGCCAAGTCGTCGAAAATTAGGTGGGCCGGCCACATGATGCGATTCGCAGACACCCGCTGGACGAGAGCCGTTACCGACTGGATTCCGCTGGATGTCAAGAGAACACCGGGACGCCCACCAACGCGTTGGTCGGACTTCTTCGTGAAAGCCCTGAACGACCGATATAGGGCTCTTCGTGTCCCTCGAGCGAGGAGGATCCATTGGACCACTCTGGCACGCGACAGGGACGAATAGAACGTTGCTGGCACCCGCTCGAGCAAGTCGATGATCAACGGGACGACAGGTGATACAGGTGATACACAACCTGACGCGTATTTACGTGCAATGCAAGTTGCTACGAGAGGGACCTAGGTCAAACGGTACGTCACAGCCCAACCAAACGGGGAAAAACTTGTTCACACGTGGGAAATGCTGCGCCAATTCGTACTTGTGTTTGAATTCTGATGGGCTGCCCCTTCTTCCAGGGATTGCGCCATGCTATCGCGATTTTTATTAGACTGAAAGAGAAATTTCTGATTGCACGGAGTTTCACACCTGTAAAAGATGCAGCGAAGACAATTGTGAAGAACACACACACACACACACACACACACACACACGTGCACCTTTATGCTTCACGTAAGCAGCATTAACACCGTCTCCTTTTTTCCCGAATTTGGAGCTTTGGTGCACGTCTTCCTGACGTCTAAAATAAATAAATAAACTATAATAATTGCGACAGCGTCTTGAATGTATGGAACGATCTCGCTTTTTAATGTTCTAATGGTTGCTGTCCTATTGCGCTCTAAAACAGGCTTTGGTTTATTATTTTTTATCAAAAAAAAAATGAATTTTTTAAAATTGTTACACTCATTCGGGTAGTAGAACTAGAGAATTTCAAAGGAAGTTATATCAGATGTTTCTTGGTCGAAAAGTTATTCCAACCATCTTTGGCGCCGGCTGCCTCTAGACTCTGATTAGGGTTTCTAGGTATGGATTACTGACAAGCAAGCAAGCTTTACATCCCGTCGGTGAAGTTGTCTGGTAAAGATGAAGATCATCGACTGAGCACTGCAAGTTATTGCATAGGCCAAATTGCCCCCAATAACTTGAAGAAGCAGAACGCGGCGCATCACAAACAGGGACTGATTAAAGTCGTCCTTCATCCATTGGCTAAGCTGATTACAAGGTAATCCCGTAATCGGTCATAGTTCCTGCTTTGAAACATTGAAACATTCAGTGTGTGTTCATCCGTGGCGCGTCCGCGCCGAATCAATGACCGCTGGAGCGGCTCAATCGATTTGTCCAGTGTTTGCTCTGTTCGGGAAGTGGGGGGCACGAATTTGGAGGTTTTTCTGTCCCACTATACTCACTCTTAAATTTTCTTAATGGCTGCACTTTCTGATCTATGATGTGAGCGCTCTCGGGGAAATTCAGAGAAGGTGGTTGTGCGGCATTCTAGTGAGGATGCAATCGAGACTTGCATCTTGCCCCCCCCCCCCCCCCTAATAGGATGAACCGAAGAGCCGGTCCCAGAGCCTATAGTCGCCTCATCTCATGAGATTTTGCAGTTGGTTGCCTCTGACTGATGTCTACCCTGCTAGCCACTATCTGTTTTGCATGAACGGTTTCATGGACGGACCCACCGACGCAGTAAGATTTGTTGGCAAAAGCTTTGAGGTTTTCGAGCAAGTTGCCTCCGTTAGCCCTAGTTTATACTTGCACCGCTGCGCGGAATGGCATCGATTTGGTCGGATAGATATCGATCGGGCGGCGCGAAGAATCGATATCGATGGCAATCGTGCTGTCGCGCCGCGTGCCTGCCATGTACAAACTAGGGCTTAGAGGTTGTCGTGGTGCCTAATAAGTATGGCCATCTGTAAATGCCTATTTGAGAGGTCGTTAGCTTGGTTCCCACTTGTTTGGCGGAGCAAGAACAAGCATCAAGTAAATATCAAATGGCTTGCACGTTACCGCATAGAATTAGACTGCTTGGCGTATCCCGCAGAGTGAATGATTTGAGGAAATGTGTCCTACTTCACCGTTTCTGCAATTGGGAGCGGAACTCGCGCTCTAATACCAGTGCTATGTGTGTCATTTGGAGCACTTATGTCCTCATCTAGCAGTATTTTTCAATTAAAAACTATTTTCCAGATCTCCAAACGCAAAAGAAAGAGCACCACGAAAGATGTGGAAATGGAAGAAAGCGGCAGTGCCAAGTCAACAGAAGAGGGCAATGAAGATGCGCCTCAGAGGCGAACGAAGAGGTCCAAAGGAGAGAAGGGAGAAATGCGCAAGGTTTGTTCATCTAAACCTTTCGATTTTAAAACTCCTTATCGTAGCCATTCCAGATTCCTGTGCCGAAACATCGTTACACGCCGCTGAAGGATAACTGGGTCAATATATTCACACCTATAGTGAAAAATTTGGGTCTGCAAGTAAGGTGAGTGGAGCAGCGTTTTCCAATCTTCATTGGGTCCCTCAAGGTGTTTATGTAAAATTTCAACGTCAAAATGGACATTTTTCAAATCGAACCGGACACTTCTGAGCAAGCTTGAAGATTTTAAAATCAAACCTAACATCTTCCAAATCAAAACTGGCTTTCTCGACATTATAAAGACACTTTCAAATTTAATACGACTTTTTTGAATTTTTTAAAAATTCGCCTGCACCAACAAGTGGTCACGAAAAGCAATGAAATTAATTTTGTTTTAAAACGCAAGAAGGCAGCGACCCTCTATAATAGTACATTAAGAGAAGATATGGTGCCATGCACTCTCCTTGGTTGTCGTGATATTTATCTGATTAATCGTGTAAATGCTGCTAACTTGAAACAACGATATGAGGATATTTATGTGTGTCAAGTAAGCAGCATTCATTATCAATCAAGTAGAAATCGAGTCGAGTCGAGTCGAGTACATGGAGTGATCTCTTTTTTAGATACAGTCAATGATGCTACCTTTCTGCTCTTTGGAAAAGAATTGAATTCGTTATTTTTCCTCTGAAAATAAAAATTATAAATTTGTAAACACTGTGTTCATTTCCTGGAGCAGGTGAATTAGAAAATTCCAAAATAAAGGTTTACTAAATTTTCATTGAGCAAAATCTATTTCAGCCGTCTCGGAGAGCCTCTATTTTAATATGGAAGAAGCTCGTTTTGAAATATGTTCAGTTTGAAAAGCCTCAAGCTTGCTTATAAGTGTCGAATTTGATCGGAAAGGTATCGCATTTTGGTTGGGACTGCGAAACACACACTACAGAAACGATGCTGTATAGTATGGTCTCAGGGTGTCCAATTTGATCTGAAAAAAGTCAACTTTCGTGTGAAAATGGTATATTTACAGATTTAATATGAAAACAAGGAATGTGGAGATAAGAAATCCCGAGAATAAGGAGGATACCACGGATTTGCAGAAGGTAAGCAGTTCTAGCTTCTTTTCTCTCTTTAATTAGTTTCCTCCCAGTATAAGTCGTTAATATGGCCTGCACATGAGGTGGGAACCCATCACTTCATTAGCCAAATATCACACCGAACTAATGTGTCACCTATAGGAGACGTTCGGTCGGCGCTTTAATTGGCGGCCGGGCGAACGTCTCCTTTCGGCCGGTGTTCTGATTGGCTTGCGCTTTCTCACCGCCCCCCCCCCCCCCTCATGAACTAGCTAATTTTACTGCTTTAAGGAAGTGGTTTTCAGGCTGCCGACTTTGTGAAAGCGTTTATACTAGGATTTGACATCGCCGATGCACTGGCTCTTATTAGATTAGACCACCTGTTTCTGGAAACGTTTGAGGTGAGAGATTCAACATCATTCGCTGTGCCGCCTCCCAGTTTTCCAACGCTGTGTTCAGGTGGCTGACGTGAAGTGCTCACTCAAAGGTGACAATTTAAGTCGAGCCGTCGGACGAATAGCAGGAAAGGACGGCAGAACGAAGCTCGTCATAGAAAACGTGACGAAGACCAGAATAGGTTCGTATGGCTGTGACCTTGCTCATCCGTTTGCTTTTTGCTTCGGCTCCCACGAAGCTCTTAGCATCCTTATGCCATTTGTTACATTTATTGAAGAAACGGTAAGCTGATCGTGAGTCAGGGACTTATATGTGACATTCCTTGGTAGAGACGCCTGTTGCGTGAAGGTCTCGGTTCTTATTCGCACCCCTGCATCCTTCAGCCGTCAGATGGCACTATGGTACTTGGAATCTGTTTATACTCTACGACGACAACCAGTGTACCTTCCGTGACCAGTCGATCTCGATGGCCTTGTCGTTGTCCTCTCCTTCCCAAATAAGTCCGGTACCAACTCACCGACCGCGGAGGGATGGCTTGGTTGGCCTAGGCGGGAAATTCGAGACCCTAAGTCATGAATGAGTTTTTCGTATCATGTTAAAAGACGAAGAGTAAAAGACGGCGTTAATTGATCCTTTTCGGGTTTCATTTTTTTGCATTCTACCTCTACGAGATGTTGTGCATTTTGAATGCATATTTGGCCTATACAAATGAATTTCTGTGGCAAGTTGGTGAGTAAGTCAGTGTTTTATCCTTCCCTTTGGTACCAGTTCTCCGACCCCGGAAGGATGGAAGGCTTGGTTGGGCTGGCGCGGAATCTGAACCAGGAACCTGTATTCGGGTACAGGAGACGGCCGGCTTCTTCAAGTGCGCTACTGCGTGCTTCTGTGTCCCGCTACTGAGAAAAACTTTCCGCGAATATCGAACAAATGATAGAAACAAATATAAACCTATTGTCTGATTCTGTTTTGATCTAAGAGCCTCCAAAGTGGTGGCGAGCTTTTGCGATGTAATTTTTACAGGATGTAGGGTCCTGTGTGGGGAGTTTAAAGCCGTAGTTAATTATTTCGAAATGCTCTTCTGTGGTCGAAAAAACACGTGTGGAAGGGTGAGCGCGAAGTTCATCACACCGCTATGCCACCCAACCGAATGTGCTCGGCTGGCACAGTGGATAGCGATGTTGCCTCTCCGCAGCACCGAATGGGTTTCACCGTTTGACCCCCGGTTTCGCCTAGTTTTTGCACACATCGGGTCGTTATTATTACTTGCTTATATGACCACAGGGGTCAATTTGTACACGATTAATGCTTTTACTAAGTAAATGTAGCCTTTTATGCTTTAATTTGTGTTACCTCTCAATGGAACGTATTTGCACTGTATCATATCAACAACGGTACTGTAAATGTCCCACAAAAACGGATTTCAGGGGATAGGTCATGAATTTGATACCGTTAAGTACTTAACACTTACTAAAAGCATTAATCCTGCACAAACTGACTCCTGTGATCACGCATGCACATAATAATAACGAACCGATGTGTGCAAAAACTATGGCGAAACCAGAGGTCGAACCGCAAAACCCACTCGGTGGTGCCGAGAGGCGACATCGCTATCCACTGCGCCAGTCGACCACATTCGATTGGGTGGCATCAGGGCGTGATGAACTTCGCACTCGTGCTTCCACACAAAAGAGCATTCCGAAAAAATTAGCTACGGTTTTTAGACTCCCCACACGGGACCCTACATCCTGTGAAGATTGCATCGCAAATGTTCACCGCCACTTTGGAGGCTCTCCTTGTTAGAAGTAAGAAAAATTCGGATAGCATTGTCGTGCGACCAAAAAAAAACGTCAGATGGGAATGTTCATCCATCTCACGTTCTATAGAACCTCAAACACGTGCGCCGTATCCCCGCTTGATGCGTGAACCGACGGAATAGCAAGTATTAAAAAAGAACTGGTTTATCTGGAGTGCATCTTTGGCAGTAGAGCGCAAACCCGCCTGTATAGGGAAATTCCAGACTTTGTCGTCGCGTATCCTCCTCCCAGCAGTATATCCGCGAAGGGGTCAGTAAGCATTATATGCCATTTTCACTTCAAATTGGACACTCTTCCAAACAAAATTGATGTTTCTGAAATGAAAACGATCGTCTTCCTAATTGAAACGAGCTTAATACAAGTTAAACTAAGGACTCTCCAAGATTGTTAGGATAATTTTTTGCTTAATGAAAATTTGATGCAACTTCAATTTTTTTTAGTTCAGCTGCCATGACTGTACAATAATTTCATAGAATTATTTGGGAAAAATATTCAATTTTAGTTTTGTTTTAAAGCAGAAACATCATTCAGTGCAAAATATTCGGAAAGCTCGTCGCGGTTTTTATTTGATTGAGAGTGTAAATACTGCTTATATGAAGCACCAAAGTGGGATATGTGTGTTCTTTACGTTTGTTTTTGTTGCATTGTTTACACGTGTACAACTCCTTGCTAATAGAAATTTTGCTATCAGTCGAATAAAAATCGCGACGCCTTGAACGAGGGCGTGGCGCAGCTTTTCCTTTTAGCACTAAAGAATGGCCGCCTTCATACTATACATAGAATACGATCGAAAATCTTCGTATTTTTGGAAGATTCGGATAGCGGTAATTTCACCCTCGGATTTTCGGATGATTGGGATCGAGATATCCGAAAATGTCGAATTCAGTATGTACTTCTTGCTCTTTGAAACAAGCTTTAAACTAGCCTTTTTCGTTAAAAGTAAAAGAGTTATAAAATTTCAAATAATGTGTTCGCTGTTCACTTTTTGGGTTATATCTTTAACGAAAGTTTTTTAGATGAATCGAATCTTTAAGGAAAGTTTTTTCAAATTTTCGTTGAGCAAAAAAATATCAGTATTTTAACCTGTTTGTAAAGTCTGGTTTGATGTGGAAGGAGCCAGGTTTGTTTTGGAAACGTCCAGCTTGATTCTAATAGCATTAGGCTTGTTTAGAAGAGTGCGCGATTTGCTTTAACACATTGCCGGCAATCGAGTTTTGCTGCAGAAATCCGCAGCAAGACACGGTCGCGTTTCTGCGCGCCCTATGAGCCACCGGTGGCTCATAATGTCCCTCGCGGACCACTTTTTTGTCTTGCGTGCTTTTCTCTATCAAACTTCGAACAGAGGGTTGCTGATCACGAGTCTGATATCCGTTTGTGAAATTCCGGCCGATTACGATAGATTACGGTAGGTACGTATGACTAAGGCTGCCGAGGTCATGATCACCGTTTTTCCCCAGACGTCGCCCAGGGGATTATTTGGGGTGCTGATCACGAATCCGACATTCGTTTTCGGTATTATGGTGGAGTACGGTAGGTTACGGCAGGTACGGGTAATCGCCGTCAGCCTTAGTCACCAGTACCTACCGTAACCTACTCTAGTCCACCGTACTACCAAAGTCAATGTCGGATTCGTGATCAACACCTCAAATAACTCCCATAGGCGAAGTTTGGGTGAAATCGGTGACCATGACTCCGACAGCCTTACTCACCCGTGCCTCCTACCGTAACCTACCGTAATCGGCCAAAATGTTAAAAAAGGATGTCAGATTCGAGATAACCACCCCAAATACCTCTTTGGGCAAAGTGTGGGTGAATAATACTGACTTGAATTGATTTGATTGTAGAATTGGTCTCCTTTCTGGTAAATTTTTTTCTTTCGATATATCTAATGAAAGCAGCTACAATTTTCTTGCTTATTCATGTTGGACATTCTCCTATCGCAGGTAATTAGGGGACAGAAAAAACGTCTATAAAAAACCGACGGCAGCAATACAAAAAATAGTGCGAAAAGTTATGAGCCACTGGTGGCTCATATCGTCGTCAATGTGGTAAAACGTGCACAAATTGATTTGGAGCGTGTCCAATTTAACGTGAAAATGGTATATCGTGTTAGAAATCAGACGTGATTTCATGGAACGACCGTGCTAGACTGCATCATTCCAAAGCCTTGTTCAAATAAATCCCGTTACTGTTGTGTTTCAGTGCTGGCCGACACGAAGATCCATTTGCTAGGAGCGTTCCAGAATCTGAAGCTCGCCCGAAACGCGATATCAAGCCTCATTCTGGGTAAGTGCTGCGCTGCCGCGCCGTCGTCGTTGATGGCGCTGTCGCGTTGGCTTTTTCGCGCGCGGCAATTGCTCTTTATTTCGAAGATTTGTTGTGCTGACGTGCCGAGGAGCGACTAAAAAGGTCGTCGTTTTACAGGGGCGCCGCCATCAAAAGTCTATGGGAATCTGCGCAGTCTGGCGTCGAGTTCCAGCGAACGGCTATAAATCTACGGCGCCGCAGCTGCAGCCGCCTCCATCGCCGATACTTTGAATCCCCGTCGTCGTCGTCGTCGTTGTTCGTTGTTTTTTGTTGTTGAACCTAGAGAGACTGAATTCTTATTGTTGATTTATGGCGTTGATTGTTTATACCTAAAGAAAAGAGATAGAGAGAAAGAGAATAAACGGTCTGATGACAACGCTGGCTTATTGCGGAACACAGCGCATACACCTATCACACACACCTGACTTTAAACCAATACATCCATGGTGCTCTGTACTTGAAGAGGAAGTGGGAACGGTACACAGAAGCGAGAGATCGGGAACAGTGCATAACGAGAGGCCAACGACGCCGTGTAACACTGGAGATAGAGGATGATTGGCTTCCGTTTTTGAACGTCGAAATACAGCTGAGTGGAGGGAGAAAATTAACTAAGTGGTATCGTAAACCCACTAACAAAAATATCTTGATCTATAGTAAGTCAGCACATCCGACCCAGACCAAAACAAACAGCTATGGTGCGCAACATGTTCCACACAGCAAGACGAGCACAAGAAGTAGCTAGCGCTTGCTCATCAAATCGCAGTCAAGAATGGGTATGCATTCTTTGGCTATCAGCGGAGAGGCACCAGCAATCGCTCACGTAATTCCTCATTGACGACAAATCTCATTTGTCATCCCTTTCGTCTCGGACAGTGTCAGCCCTTCTATTAGGAAGTGCGTTAGAAGGGCGGGATTGGAAAACGATGTCAACGTAGTATACACACCTGCTAACCTGAAAAGTCGTTTAGTGCGTAGCCGGCTGTACGACTGAACTTGCGCAACCCCAAATTGTACCATCTGTCCTGCAGGTAGGGAAGAAGACTGCATGATTTCGAAGGTTGTCTGCTAATAAGGTGCAACAGCTGTGAAGGAAAATACATCGGTGAGACAACTCGTCTTTTCTACGTTCGCGTTAAGGAACACCAGGGCCCGGATTCGAATCATACGCATACCCATGGGTATGCTGGGTATAGGGGTATCCGTACCCACGATTCATGATAAACCTTACCCGCCAAATCGTGGGTATATTAGTGGGTAGAGAAAACCCGCCAATCGTTGTGGGTACATCCCCATACCCGCGACTCTTTCGCGACCCATTGACAAAATGGCGCTCCAGATCATCTGTTTTCGCGAAAGGCATAGTTGTACCTTGCCCTTGATTCCTTTCATGAATACGATTCGTAGCCACTACCCATTGCTGGTGGTGGGTATGATTCCCTTACGATATCTCTACCTATACCCATTGCTTGATGAATCCGGGCCCTGGAAGGAATGAGCAGGTCACGACCGTCAACTGCTCTGGGCTGCCACAGGGTAAACAACCATAACGGCGTCGACTTTAGGGCCACTTTCAAAACTGTAGCTCGGAGGCCAATACCGCCGCACACAAAACCCTGGAGGGGTTCTGGATACAGGCGAAGAGTCCAGGTTAAATCGTCGGGGGAGGGGGATGCGTTTATATAACCCGCGAGCTCAACCCTTACATCAGTCTCTCCTTTTAGACAGTTTCACCTTGTGAAATCTCCGCGGGTGTTTTGAATGTTGGGCTGCTGTCACCTCTCTCTGCTGGAAGTTGCTGTTCGGAGGTCTTTGAATTTCGCAAGGTTCGTGGCGATGTTTGGCCTGGTAGCTTCAACAAACAAAGTTTGGACTTTTTCGGATTTTGAAGAAGGCGACATCGCCGAAACGTTAGTCGTCAATAAAGCGTGTACTATCTCAGTTTCCAGTTCAACATCACATTCAAGAATTGGACAACGATCAATGCCGAGATTGATCGAGGGTCGAACCTGGCAGCTACACTAGAGATAGAAAAGAAAACTCTAAAAGAATGAAGAACGGCTACCAAGTTGACCATAACAGTGTACCGATCATTTATTTTACGGGATATAGGATCTAGTACAAAAAGAAGCAGATCTATTCTAGTCGAGGGGGGGGCACATAACTAAAATTAATGCAGTAAGTTGACTTGAAGTTCACGGAGTGGGTTCTAGAGGACAATATAGGGCCCAAGCTGACAAAATTCACAAAAGAAATTACAGCAAATGCAAAAAATTCATCACGGTTGTGAAGCTATGTGCGCACCTCACCATGTCGTATCCCGGTTAGAATATGTCAGGCGGTCAACTATGTTTGAATACGCTTTGCTCTCCGGGAGATCTTTCCAACTTCGTTGATTTTTGTCCGCTTTTTTGTTTGTTTGCTTGTTTTTTGGGTACTACCTTGACTTCTTAAGCGGCTCTCGAATCCCGGTCAATTTTTTCCACGATTTTTAGTTATGAGCCCTCCTCCCCCCCCCCCCCCCCGACTAGGAGATGATCTAGCTAGTATTCGTTTTCAGTACACCGTAAGATATTTTCTTGATGGTATCTGCAATTGCCTATAGAGGACAGGTGCTAAATCGTTGAAGATCCACCGTTGCATCGTGTTCACTATGTATTTTTGTTATGTGATGTTGTGTTCACCTATGTTTTTCTCAACATTACAGAGTTTTGGTGAAAAATTATCGTATCTACCACCTTTTCAGACCTTTGAAGCCCAAGCTTCCTCAAGTCTATAAACAAGGTGTTTAAATCCGGAGAAACTTTCTCTGTTCGAACAAATTTATTAATACAAAATATACATGAAATAGAAAATTCCATTACACACAAATTGAGGGATCTCTCAACAGCAAAATTACTCATTACATCCTTCGTCAGTCGCAATGACAGCCTCCATCCTTGACCTGAAGCGCTCGTACGCTCTCTTTGAAAGAGCGCTGTCCACATTTGTGAATGCTGCTTCAGTAGCAGTGCGAAGAGGGCGTTTGAGTTCTTTCAGTTATTACATTATCAGGAAGCCAGTTTTGGACTAAATGGCTCGTTGAGACTGTGCCTCGTCCTTCGGAAGACAGATGGCCTCCGTTAGGCCACAGTCACCATCCACGGCCTGTGAAACTCGCAGATAAACTTCTTTCGTGACATCCACAGTCACCATCCACGGCCTGTGAAACTCGCAGATAAACTTCTTTCGTGACTGATGTTCTTTCTCAAAGAAATGTGATGGCATGACGTCACACTGACTGAACACAACACCTAAGACTTGCACACTTGTTGGAGATTTTGTTCCAGCAACAATCGGGACATCATCGAGATCGTAGGCGAGAGAACGGTTATTTCTACGGCTCACCTAATCAACGGAATCAGGGGCCAGATTCAACAACCGCTTACCGCCCACTAATGGTGAAAGTTCCCGCCTACGTCAATCTAGACTTCCGTCCCACCAGGATCGACTGGATTATGTACTTTCGGTGGCTAAATATGTACGCATTCAAATTACCTCCACAACGAGTACAACAGAATGCGTGGCACATTAAAAGAGGCACAAAATATTCTACCTGCGGCTGGGAAATTCCCTGACTTCTAGTAAGCACTACGTAAATGGTTCTGAAATTGAAAAGGTTAAAGAAATCAAAGACCTTGGGTTCAGGTACCAAGATTCGCTCAACTTTCTTCCTCATTACAAGGATTTGTACAGGACAGCTCTTGCTCGTACGTACAACACATTCAAAGCTCTGACCACAAATGATAGCAAAGTGCCTATTATGGCATATAAGACTTACGTTCGCCCGATTGTTGAATGTGGGACTGTTGTGTTTGCACCGCACAAGAAACGGGATACTGCACTACTTCAGAGGATTCAAAACAACCTCACCAGGATGATATTAATCCGGCGGGGAGGTTTCTTCCATTCAGAAATTCCTAGCGCCGAGGTAAGGGACAAGTACTTTGGACTTCCACTTCTTGAGTCAAGACGTAGGCTATTCGTCGTTCGAATGGTTCGAAAACGTCTCGATGAGCAATCCGCTCTTAATGTTTCACAGGTTTACTCTCTACGCACTTCTATAACCAGTGGTGGACAATGGAAATTGTTTTTCCCCCTATCTAAAACCACAATCAGAGCCAACTTCTTCACTGTTGGAGCAGGATTTGCATATCTTCACCTCTTTAAAACTGCTCTCATCCCTGATTCCGTAGCCTTCTTCAAACGACTCGCAGCAAAGTCTATTATCTCAACATAGTTGTAGTTGTTTCCCAGCATCGAAGAGCATTTATAAGTTCATTTTCCATGTTGTTGTTGTTGTTGTTGTTTTATCTTATGTCTGTCCTTATACAGCCTACACAAGTAAACAAACAAATAAATAAATAAATAAATTTATATGCGTCGACCTTTATTCTATAGTTTCATCTTCATACGTTGTCTCCTCCATTTAGAGAAAAATTGTTTACAGCTTTCTCAGTAGGCTTATGGAAACAGAAAACGCAGTTGTCACAGTTAAATCTGTCATATTTTGGAGAGTTTTCCGCGGAAAAAGCTAATAGCGCTCTAAAAAATAGAGAACAATACGGATCTCTCTTAATTGAGGGGGGAGGCATATAGTGATTTGCGGCTCCAATTCCTTACTTGATTTTCTACGACAACCTCAGCTGCTGTCCTATTATGTCTTTTATTTAGATTCAGGGGATATGGTTCTGTAGTATGGGATAAACAACGCAATTGGCGCTTTACGGTTGCTCCCTCCCGACTAGGATAGATCCAAAAACACGATTCTTGCACCGAGAGAACAACATCTAAAACTAGCAGCTTTTACGTGCTCAGAAGACTTCGATTTCGCTACAATTTTTGTCGAAAATCGGCCTTGCAGGATAGCCGGGGCATGTCCGCCTAAAAACCTCATATGACGTTATTTATAATCATCATTGTCAGTACTGTAACGTGTTTACACCACATCGTTACCTACCTAGCTATGGTATAAGAGCGTACGTCAGACAGGGTATGAACGGGGGCTGCTCATCCAACATGTCGGAATCTGCTCTAAAGCGAAACGTTTTGGAGACTGGAGGCCGTGCTTTCGTTATTCAAGAGCTGTGGCCTCCATCGCTACAAAATCCTAATTAATTAATTATCCGACCAACGTCATCTATCAACGTCATCTGCATGTCAAGGTTTCGAGCAAAATATGCGTTCTATCATTGCGCTTACTAGTTATTTTATTGTTTTTTTGACTTTTTGTTGTTGTTGATCACAGATGGGCCGAATTCTTTTTGTTGATTTTTTGCATTGATTGTTTACCTCCGAAAAAATTAAGTAAACAATCCAATAACAACACAGATTTATTCCGCAACATATCAGTGCATACATCTAAACACACAGCTGCGTTAGAACCGGTACATCTCCGGCGGCCGGTGATCGACCGAGAAGAAGGAAAAAGGAAACGGTACATAGAAACAAGGGAATGAGAACAGTGCATAACAAGGAGAAGACAACACCGCTTAGGAAGAAGTGGGAGTAGAAGAAGAAACAGAAAAGCAAAGAGAACAACAATTTAGAGACGATCGTGATCGTCGTATTCCGCGTAATGCTCGGGATTGCATCCCACCCGGAGAGATGCAGACAACGTGTTATTATTAAGAAGAACTTAGGAGACGTGGGGAAAATAGTTATTACGAGGGTCTGTTTGAAGCCGTCCATAGGACAGACAGTCAGAAGAATCAGCCTAGCAGGAGTAGTAGTAGTACAACCTGAGTGCACCGCCACCAATAAAACTATGCCGAGGAGAGGAGCGCTGATGGTAAGCGAGGAGGAAAACGCTTCCGGGAGATGAGCGGACGTTCCGCTTACGATTTTTGAGACGCAGAGCAATTGAAGTCACTGGCGACTTTAGGAGGTCGCAGAAGGCCTTCACATCCTTTGGGAGCCACCGTGCTTCTACACAAGACTTTTCTGTCAGCCGGCCTTTTCACCCCGGCTTGGCACATGGAAATAAGACTTCCTCGTCTTTGCTCTCACATCCCCACCAACAGACATCGAACGACAACGACGTCTGGCCCCGTGCTTCCAAATGGGCTGCGTTTTTCTACGTCTTTTTGTGGAGTCGAAAGAGTCACAGATGTTCGGTAAAGCAGAACAGAAACGACATATCTCGACCTCTTGAACGTGTGGGCTGCGGTGAAACCGTCACCTCGAATAAGAATTGCACCTAATTAATCTACGAAAAAGTAAAAGCCCATTATTACACGGTTACACGCACTGTCGACACGTCCAAAAAAACTTACTCTGTGAGCATTGTCGGTGATTTAGAGTTATTAAACATTTTACGAAGCTACAGATCGCGGCAGGTCAAGTTAGCAGACAGAGCAGTTATCAAAAAATAAAAAAATTAAAGAAATACGTCGAACAAAATAAAACAAATGCTAATTGCTAAGTGGACGGTGCAAGTCGTTAACATGACCTATGCGGGGAAGACGGTGTTCCGAAATAACCTATCACAACACCGCCCGAACAAGCATCATCCAATCAGAATGTCGACCATTCTGTCCCTCTAGGTGACACGTCCACTCGATGCGGTCTGATTGGTCTGATAGGTCCCTACCTCACTACAATAACTACATTAACGAACAGAGGAGGTGATGAGGTATTAGACCAAACAGGTGGATGTATCACCTAGAGGGGCAGCACGCTCGGTGTTCCGATTGGACGGCACTTGTTTGGTCGAAGGTCTGATTGGTTGTGGTTGGTCCTAGTGATCTCGCCTTCGCACGTTCGCCACAATAACGACTAGCATCAAATTTTTAAAAGATCAAACAGTGTATACAGTTCCTTGCGACGATGCCTTGTAAGCGTCTCATGTTTTTTTTTTCAAGAAAGCCTAAACAAATCTTTTAAATTGAGAAATTGATTTGATTTTCTCAAAAGTTAGGTTCGGCAGCACGTCCATTCTGATTTGAAAGGCGTCAAGTTTGATAGAAAGGTTTGATTGACTTAAAATTCGTCTGAAATAGTCAAGTTCAATCTGAAAAGTGTCACGTTCGGTTTTGCAAAAATATCATGCAAAAACTTCCTTCTGATGTTGTTAGCCTACATCTTCGTAGCTCGTGGTAAATATTTCGTTAAGCTTAAATTTACTATCAAATTTACTCCTTTAAATTTCCAATAATTAATTTTTTGTTATTTTTTATTATTATGGTCTTCATTTATTCAAAAATCTATTAAACAACAACAGCGAGACGCCTGATTACTTTTTAATTTTTAGAAATGGTGCGAGTTTAACCCAACCTTCAAGTCCTGCTGTTTTAGAACTTCAAGTGACCAGCGGAGCACCTTAGACTCCTACTTTACCGGTTTTGCTCCCTCCTGTGCATCTTACAGCTTAAAGTTAAAATTTGAGATTAAAGCACCGCGTTTTAATTCTAAATGATACACTAATTTTTAGAGAGATCGCTGGCGGACCTGAAGTGCTAAGCTCGAGCCATATTGGCCTCAAATTCGGTTTTTGTTATAGCTAAAGTAACGGCCTCTTTAACGTCCGACTGCGTCTCAAAACATCTAGCCATGTCCGCTCATCTCCCTGCCATGAATATGAACACTAATCAGAAGCCCGGATTACCTAGCCACCTGAATTTGTATATGACACCGACGCTAATAAGTTGGTATGACACAGTTGCTAGCAAGGTTGAAGCCGTACGAAGAAGGGTAACCAGTCAGAACTGCCAGACGGGGTAGTTGCGGCTAGTGCTGCAGTTGCGCGAGTTGGCTGAAGATGTGGTAGAACGGTAGCGGAAGCATGAACGGATTCGGCGCCATCGGCACCAGGTGCATCGGCGACGGCAGCACGATCGGCAGCGGCGGCGGAGTGATCGGTGCAGCAGCCGCACATGGATAGACCGCTACGGGATGCGGCAGATCGACGGCTTGAGGACACGGCGACACCTCGGCAGAAGAGGGCTCTGAAATGGGAAGGTTGTTGAGCAGGGAAGGCTCCGTAGAGGCGGCAAGGCAGTAAAGCTGGCGAGACACCGACGAGCCAGTGTTCTAAACAGTGTTCTAGGCACTGAAGGCTCAAGGCAGCCTTCAGCGATCGGTACCGCCACTTCATTAAGGAATAGAAAATGAATGATAAAACTTTGACAAATTCCAGCTGACAAGGGGCACTTCTTCGCATGTCGTGGAGCTAATGAGTTTGGCAAATTAGTCAAAAGAGTCCGGCTTCACGGGAGCCTAAGCAAATTCAAAAACATGCGCCTGCCCGAGTGAAGATGAATCGCTGTCCACACCTTGCTTTCGGTGACGTTTTTCGTTTTTTTTTCAGTTGTTTTGACTGTTTGTTTCGAATACTTCTTTTCTCCTTACTCGTTTTGCTTTTACATTTTCGTATTTTGGACTTTTTGTATTCGAATTGTTTTGTGTTTTTTTTGCACCATGCCATGACATGGAATAAATATTTGAATTTCTGCTGCATGCTACGGGGTAGTGGGGTCTTTCTACCTTTTGTAATATTTTTTGAAATCGCGTGATTTTTGAATTTCTGTTCCCTAAAATTGGCTCGATAAGAATCGTTTGGATTCGTTTTACGAGGGTACTCGCCGGCTCCATATGTTACGAGCGGCATACTGTTGTCGGCGAATTTCTCGTTGTTAACACATTCGCGACGATGTCCACCCATTTGAGTGGACAGCGAAGAGGGCACGACGGACGATGTCTACTCATTTTAGTGGACGGGGGAGTTTTGGGAAGAACCTTGTTCATTGATAGTGTTAGTATATCTTGTGCCACACGAGGTTTGTAGGTGGACAGCTTTATTCAGCAGGGCCTGACGTTTCGACGTTCCGTCGTCTTCAGAGGCCAAGGTCCACCGTTAAGGGCGTATGTTCGCCCTGTGTCCGCCCTGTCTTCGCCCCTACTGGTCACAGGGCGAACATACGCCCTTAACGGTGGACCTTGGCCTCTGAAGACGACGGAACGTCGAAACGTCAAGCCCTGCTGAATAAAGCTGTCCACCTACAAACCTCGTGTGGCACAAGATATACTAACACTAACAACTTACAATGCCGAGGTTTCAAGAAGAGAGAAGTTGGGAGCTACTTGTTCATTGATGTTTTTGTTTCATTTTCTTTTCGAATTCGCAAATTATTGTAACAAATCAATGTTAGGTTTCCTTAGGCAGTAAAGTGATTGGCTTTACTCGCAATTAACAAGACAACAACTTTTCCCATTACTGAAACACAATAAGCGCGCATACTTATGAACGGGAATTAGTGCACAAACTTCAGATCAAATATGGACTGAACAACAACTTAAGCCCTGAGTGATTATGACAATAAACAAACGCGTTGGACTCTCCTGAGTTTCTTCTTGGGAATATCTCCTATCTTACGTTTTCATCTATATCTTATACAATTTTTTAATCTCTATATCATATATATCTGTCTTATTAAAATCTGTCATCTTGGCACGATGACCACTCAAATGAGTGGACACTCGCGCGCCAAGAAAGCAGCCGGTGTCGCAAGCATTGGGCGCGAAAAAGCTCTCGTTGTGAATGTGTTAAAAGGAAAGGAAACAGAAAATTCGTTCAAATGTATACAAATTACCAACTATGGAGTGTTAGTGTTTATTATGCACAACCTCCTGTTCATGGCATTATATTCTATTTATACATTTATTAATTTTTTAATTTGTATATATATATACCACTTTCACGTCGAATTGGACACTTTTCACGTCAAATTGAACACTCCTCTAAGCTGGTCTATGAACTTTGAAATCAAATTTGAAGCGTCTTAAGAATCAAGAGGAGGTTTTCTTACGGGTTAAACTAAAGACTACAAGATGGTTAGAATAGTTTCTTGTTCAAGAATAACTTGGAATAACATTTTTTAAATTTTTTAAACTTTAGCTCCCGAATGAGTGAAGTAATTTTATAAAATTTTATTTTTTTCTGAGAAAAATTAATAAAGTAAATTTTGTGTTAAGGCGCAGCAAGGCAGCAATTATGTCCTGCATCAAAAAACTGGATCACGCCATAAACTCAAAAAGTTCAACGCAACATTTATTTCATTGAAAGTGAAAATACTGCTTATCTGCAGCAAGAAAGTCAGGATACCATTTTTTCAACTGTTTGTGTTGCACCGCTTGCAGGTGTGAAACTGCAGGCAAACAAAAATTTTGATATCGATCAAGTAAAAATCGCAAAATTTCGGAAGGGGGCACGGCGCGAAATCTGTTTTAGCAATATAAAATGATCCCCTTCCTGCTCTTTAAAACAAACTGTAATTTATTGTTTATCCTCAAAAAATAAAATTTTTATAAAATTTCAAACTATGTGTTTTCTTATTGGTAAGTAAATTAAAACATCAAAAATGTTATACAAAATTTTCCTTGAACAAAAATTATTCTGACATTTTTGGAGAATTTCTAGGTTAATGTAAATAAGCTTATTTCGTTTTGTTGTTTTCTTTGATTTGGAAAGTCTTAAATTACCTTAGAAGAGTGTCAAATTTGACGAGAAAAGTGTCCAATTCGACGTGAAAATGGTATAGTTGAGCATTTTTTAAAAGAAAGAGCAATAAGCTCAAAAAATAAATGCACACGACAGCACGATTACGCTTAGCGATATCAGAGAAGGACATGCCTTTTGCTTTTTTCCCCTGATTTTACTTTACCTTACCTTACCTTAAAGATTTATGTTTCTCTTTTTTTTTACTTTTATACTTTTTCCAGTTGAACCGTTGGTCCTTCGGCAACGTCCTAAATGGTTTAGTAAAGATTTTGTGATTCTATTCTAGAATCGCGGAAAGGAATTCTATGCTTTACATTTGGAGTGTGAAACCTGAAAGAGTCGGTGGAGAAGTAGACTACTGTAGGAAGTTTCAATGTTATTTTCGAAGGACCTTAGAAAGGCGAAAAAGAGGAAACTCGTCTGATGACGGATGAACACCATGCTCTTGATCACCGTAGCAGGTGAGGGTTTCAGACATGTCTGAACGGCGACAATAAACGTAGATCTTCACCCTCCGATTATTGCAGTAGAAAGGAATGTTCCATATTTGAAAGATCTTTGGACGTACCGAGTCAATAACCCCGAAGTCTAGTTTCGAATCGCCCAATTGCACAAGGCAACAGTTTCCAAACATCGATTATGCAAGAAAATCTAAAAACTGGTAGTTCTATAGGCGCAGGGTACGGTGCTCGATCCATTGCCTTGCAGTATTTTTTTTTTTACATTTTTTTCTGCGCATTCGATGCTTGCAAGCCATTGCCTTGTGCCAGTGGGCGATTATGAGGTAAACTTGCAGAATTCCTAACGCGATAGGTTCAAGGACTTCGCAAAAATAAAACATATTTTTCTACCAATTAGATGTTGCCGCTTCGGACTTTGACGAAGCGATACTTTCAACCTGTCCAATTTTCAAAAAGAAGTCTCTCAACCGCTCTTCCTATACTGATCGCATCCCCGAAGGTCACTCCGTCTGAGGGTCTTTCCGAACCCGGTGTCTGGTCAATAGCGACATCAGAATACAGAAGATACTGAACGCGTTGCACTGTAATCAGCTTCGGCAGGACGGTGTTAGAAGGAATTTACCCATAAAGTCAGCAGCAGTAGGTGAAAATGCTTTGATGCGACAGCGACAACGGCATTCCGTGAAATGAGATTCAATCACAGCTGAGTCATCTACCGTACTCGGAAGTGGAATGCGACGAGAGTTTCTGCATTTCTACAGAATTGCGATCGTGATGCGATTTCCACTAAAATGGCGGCTACTGTGAATTTATGCACCACCAGAAGTCTAATTCCAATGAGCGTCGTTGACGGTGTGCGCCGTATTTCGGAGCAAGTTGTACAGGATCCGGCAAGTGCTACACGATCCTGTACCAGCAGTGTGAAGGAACGACTTAGGACCGAGAAGCATCATAGGACTGCCTTAGAAGCCTCTTCTTCTGATGGCAGGGGATGAGAAGTTCAGCTTCGACGAACGTGTTCATTTTGCCTACATCTTAAAGCCTGAGCAGCAGAAGTTGTAGGTCCGCTGGGTTAACCAGAGAAGAAAGTTAACGTGTTGTTACCGTCACAAATGAAATAAACAAGAATAGAGGACGGTATTACTCAACTCTTTTGAGATGCGCAGCGTATTCTGATTTTACAGGATATCGTGGAGGCGAGTTGAATGCGTATTTAGCCACACAATGACTTGCGGTGACGAGCCGATGGACAAGTCAACGCATTATCCTTCACAGACAAATCTGGTACCAATTCGTCGACCGCGGAGGGATGGGAGATTGAAGGTTTGGTTGGCATGAGCGGCAAATCCGAACCAGGAACCTGGCATCGGGTGCATGCCACAACAGGCACCTCCTCCACTGTGCTACCCGCACCCTCGCATGGGAAGACTGGCAAACTGGCAGTTGTATAAAAATTAATTAAGCGGCTAATCAAAACCACAACAAAATATTTCGCTTAGGACACAAGATACGATGCACCGTTCTGTAAATTAACCGAAGAAAAATGGGAAATAACGCCGTTAGGATTTTGCCTGTCGGGTTATTAATTTTGCAGATTTCCTGAACTTTCGAGTTAGGGTCGTGAAGGTTTACTATGGAAATGTACCTTCAGCACAAATGTTTGTTTGAAGAAAGTGGCTAAATGAATCTTCTATTCCCACGTTCTCTCGTTTTGAAACCAAGTCTTTTAATCGTGAATCTTCTATTACTTCCCGTTTGCGCTCTAATTAATTGCCGTTGTTTTTTTTTCAAATTTTTAATTCTCGCTTAACTATTGTCACATTACGTGGATGCTGCGAAGAACGGCCTTTGAAACGACTTAAATTATGCCTTAAATCACGATAAACATCGAACCGATGGCGATTTCATTGCAAACCTTGAAAATACTAAACACGCCTTGTTACCAGTACACTTTAGCTGTTTTCTTCTTATAAATTGTGATTCGGCCGGCTTGGGCGAGAAATCCTAACCGGGGACCTGATATCGAGTGTACGCAACAGCCAGCCCCTCGTTCGACTGCGCTACAAGTGCTCCAAACTTTGATTGAAAACGTGTGGTGGGCAAATCCAGCAGTCCAAATCTTCTCGCTCTAGAACATATGCAATAAATTCCCTGACGCTTAGTGAACTGTTACAAAGACGATTTTTTTGCTTCTCGACAGGATGCTACGACATTGGAATTGATTATACCATGTGGTGCTGTGGACTAGTACCATATCCGGATGGTGGAGAGTACAGGTTCGAGTTTAGGTTGGTGCAAGGGTATTTCTGGCAACAGGTCTTGTAACAGCTTATTAATATCAACAAAGTCGCGCTAGGCTTAGAAGTCCTTTGCTATTTATAAAGCCTCCACACGTGAGTGGGCGCTATGCAGTTCAGAATCGTGGGATGCAAATGGCATGGCTAGATAGCGCTGTTCTCTCGGGTCATAAAAGGCGTGAATGCCCTTCGTCACCATGAAGAGGATATACAATGTCTAATGGAGATGACAACCGAGTAGCTAACGTGTTCTAGAAATGTGGCCTCTCTATAAACAATAGGTGAGAGAGGGCTGTAGGTGTACAGTGAGCGGGATGAACCCCTCGAGAACGTGGGCGTGAAAGAGTAGGTCGTTTTCATAGTAGGATTAAACTAGTTTTGTTGCGATAAAAACTCTAGCGCCAGGTGGGATCGGAACTCGCACCAGGCGATAATGCTCTACGCCATTGCACCTCGGTTCTGTTTGAACACAGCATCCACAAATCTCCAACTTATCTCTTCTTAAAACCTTGACCAGTGTTGGTCAGTATATATTGCGCCCCACGAGGTCTTCAGGTAGATCTATATTTCACAGGGTCTGACATTTCGACTTGAAGACATGCTGTCTTCAAAGGCTAGTTGGTCCACCGAGGGGGCTGATTCGTCCGCGTAGGTGGACAGTAGAGGCGAAAGTTCGATACCAGCCACGAAAGTTCGCCTCTACTGGTCAACTTACGTGGCTAATTAGTAACTCCGATGGATCCAAGGTTGGGAAACTCTCAAGATCGTCGAAGAAGTCGTGAAGATGACGAAGAACGTCCGACTGCCCACCTATTCGACTCTACTGTTCTTCCTGCCCTGACATACGCCTCGGAGACCTGGGCCACTCAGAAGCAGGATGAACGCGATCATCATCATGTAAAGAGGGATGTGAGCTTCGTCGACGTTAAATGTCCAAGAGATCGGAAACGTTGTCGCATAATCCAAGTCGTCGAAAATTAGGTGGGCGGTAGGTAATTCGGTAATGAGTCTCGCTAACAACCAATCGAGCGAGCCGTAACCAATGTCACTTCAGATAAGCAAGACGACCATCTTCGTCGTATGAACAGACTTCGTCGTACAAGCACTAAACGCACTTAAGCGAGGAAGTCATTGTTCTAAGGCTTATTTTATACTCAGCGACGCTGTTGTCGGCGACGTCGGCGGCAGTGTTGAGCAGGTGCTACGCAGTGCGTAGAAGCCCGCGCAACACTGTCGCCGACGTCGTCGACAACATCGTCGCCGAAGTATAACATAGGGGCCTAAGCTGGCACATGATAGCGCTGGATGTAGACGTTATTGGGATCCGATCGATCACCGGTGCGACAGGTGATAAGGACAAAGGATCAATATCGACATAGTCATTTCTTTTTAGGATGCGCCACGCATTCTATGCCTACGGGAGGCAATTTGAAAGCGTATTCGATCTATACCATGAACTGCGGTGACCAGGTGATGGGCAGGTCACTGTTTTACCCTACCCAGACGAGTCTACAACCAATTCACCGACTCCGCAGGTATGAAAGGTTTGGCTGACCGGGGCCAGGAAAGGCGAACCATGGTGTGGTTGGAATCTTTCGAGTTTCTGTCGGGATTTTACCTGAACTTTTTTTTTGGAATGCGCCGCACATTCTACTTGTATGGGGTATTGTAGAGGCTTTGAATGTGATTTGACCTATGTTTAGAAGCCAGCCGATGTGCGTCGGTGTTTTATCCTTCCTAGTCAAATCTGATACCAGTTTATAGACCTCGGGGAATAAATGGTTTTTGACCTGAGGGGAACCAGACTCAGAGAGGGGATTCAGGAATCTCTATTATGGTGGGGAAATTTCTAAACACCCCCGACAATGCCTAAAGTTTGCTCTGCAATATTTATTTGCTAAAAATCTCTGCTTCCGCTTTCCGAAAAAAGCACTACAGTATGACTAACAATAATTCGTGGAAACTTTGACTTCTCCAGAGGGAATCGTCGCAAGCAGGAAAAAACTGAAAACCGAGAAACAGACGGTCTTCAAGTGGTGGAAGAATTATATCTCTTCACAACAATTGAAAGAGAAGAGAGATAACGCCTGAAAAAAAAGACGGAGGGTTCATTGTGACCGAGAACGGACGTTGAAGTATTTACGACGAGTTCTTTCACTTCCATATCATTATCACCGATCTAAAGATAGTCCCGTGTGAATGAGGAAATGTGCGGTAGGTAGTTGAACGTGATTCGGAGAATAATTTAAGAGATATCATAAAATCAAATAGACGTCGACAGCTTCCCAGGTTTCGATGACGGAAGCGATGTATTGCAAGAACCCGGAAGTGAGCTCGTGAGCCTTTCAGGATCGATGGGCCTAGGATTAGGAAGCTGGACAATTTGTTCAGGAATAGAACAGAAGAAAGCAGGCCTACCGTATCTGTTCGACGAGATACCATAACTTGTTATGGTATTACGGCAAGGCATCTACAGGAAAAGGTTTCAATGTCGTTTTCGAGCTAATAAATAATAGGCTTTCCATAAGGCTAAAAAGCGAGTAGGTGTGCGTAGGTGGTGTGCACTTTACAAAAAGATGGATGGTTTAAGAATGCTGAATGAGATTCCGAGCACTCACAGTATGATTGGATAGATCTATCCTTGTCGGGGGGGGGGGCACATGGTATAGTTTTATCTTCTATCCCTTCTCCTGAATTTGTCCCGGTGCTTAAGCTACTACAAAATAATACGGTGGCCCTCATGTGAGCTCAAAGGATGTGGTGCTGTCCTCTAGTGCTGGGCGAAACTGTCACTGTAGCGCTGCCCCCCCCCCCCCGACTAGGACAGACTCTGATTGCAATCGTTTAAGCCTACTTTTATGACGAATTTCCAGCGTGGTCTGACAGTTAGAACGGAATCCACTGGGTTGAATCTAAAGAAAATCAAGGAAGAACAAGAGAGTCCTTTGCTCTTGAAGTGCATCCAATCTCCTTCTGGATCGAAAACGGAGGTATTAGCCTATCCGTTAAGGAATAACAGATAAAAGACGGTGAGTATTATAATTGTGCTTTTGAGAAATTTTATCGAACGATAATACGAACGAGTGCATTCAACATCGAAAAATTTTGAGCGAATGAACGAACCGCTTATTCGAATATCCGAATATAGTCTAGCAATTTGCTCGAATCAAGTTCTCTGCTCAAAGAGGTTTGAAGTTTATTCGATATTCGAATAAAATTATTCGATTTTCGAACAAAATTGAAATATTCGACTTTCGAATCATATTCAATTACGGCTCCATTACGATGTTCGAATAATTGTTCGAATGTATGCGTTCAAGCAGAACTATAGTGTGTACGAATCTACTTGATGGCCGAGCCACGCCGTTCTACTTCTATGGGATGACGTAGAAGGTCCACAGACAGGGCCGGAATCTAATGTCGACGAGGCTAGAGCCTTTTCATCCCGCTAATATCTAATCTTGGCTGTGTTAAGTGCCAAAATAACCCAGTCAGTTCTGTTCACTCGAGTGACACGAAGAGCGATGTATCTCTCGGGGTTGCCCTTCAAGAGGGGTCAGAGAGCTCGATCCGGGGATTATGAACGAGACCTAAACGCTCTTGTAGGACATCGGACAAGGATCACAGCGCTGTGTCCCGCTTTTGCCAAATGCCCTTGGGTGGTCCAAAAATGCAGCAAAAACGTTATCGCTTTTTCGCTGTCCAAAAATAGCAAAAACGATATCGGGCTAGTAAGGCAAAAGTGACACCTGGAATGGCCTTATCCTGCTAGGAAATTAACCTACAAAAGGTCTGAAGGTTATTAG
This sequence comes from Heligmosomoides polygyrus polygyrus, assembly GCA_947396885.1. Taxonomy (NCBI): domain Eukaryota; kingdom Metazoa; phylum Nematoda; class Chromadorea; order Rhabditida; family Heligmosomidae; genus Heligmosomoides; species Heligmosomoides polygyrus. Next base: position 19,761,714 of record OX377202.1, read on the forward strand.
TATAACAACGAAATATCGCTCTCAAGTAGTCAATATTAAAGAATAGCTTAATGTGGAGTAGGCTCAAAGCAGATGATTCGTGGTGTAGTCGATGAGATGAAGGGTCTGGCTGACACCGAGAATCGAACCATCCCTCTAAAGTCACCATCGGCCGAATTCAAATTGTTTCTACGATAGCAAAGAAGAAAAGTGTATAATGCATCCCAAACAAGCTTTGATTAACGTCGAACGTTGCCTTCTACCTTTTAAGGGCTGTGCATTCAGTAACGGCCGATCTGAACCTACGGTTTTTCTGTTGACTGTATGAATTCCTATTGACCATTGCTTTAAAGGATATCAGTTCTCGTTGAAGATTCGAACATTTGCTTCAAGATCTATGGTGAACGGAAAACTGTTGAATGTCAATGGAACTTGGTAGCGATGTAGAAATTACAATTTCGGAAAAATTTGTAGAATTTCAATCATATTGCCCTTTCTGAGAAGTCCCATCTAACCAACAGCCACCTTTGACGAATTGTTCGTTCGTACTTCAAGACCTCGCAGTTCACGTGTAGTTGAAACGATAAATAACGTCGTCAGTCAATCCCTTTCTTGGGATACGCCACGTATTCTACTTTCATTGCGTATTATAGTTCTCTCGTATGATCCGATCGAATAGGCATTCTAATCATTTTCATTCGAATTAGAATATTTCAATTGGAGTATTCAAAAAATCGTGTTTTTCGAATACATTCGAATTCGTATAATCAAAAAATCGATCCTTTGTATGTATTCGTACTCGAGTATTCAGAAAGAATCATCTTTCGAATGGTCCAAAAAAAAAATCTCGAGATGACAACTATATGCGGACCGAGGAGGTATTTTGAACGCGTATGTGGCCCGTACGTGACTAGCCGATGAACAACTCAGCGTTTTACCCTTTCCAGAGAAGTTTGGTAGTAATTTATCTATAAATAAATAAATAAATAAATAAATAAATAAATAAATAAATAAATAAAAGCAAGCAGGCCTGCAAAAGCCCCTAAATTCCAAAAGAAAACCAGATGAGTGCAAATATGCACAAGACTTCCGTCTTTCACCCTATGAAACGGCAAAAAGCGCTCGTGACAGGATCAATGGAAGAAGTACAACCGATTCGGCCACGTCGCACGGTAGAGGGTTGGAGACGTGACACAGAAAGTATGCGTAATTAGCCGATGCCGCCTGCACCGTCTCAAGACGGCCGCATCCAAAACGAAGATCTGAGTCAGCGCCGTTGCGGAGCCATGGGAAAAGCACTTTTTGCCGTTTATTTTTTGGGCGCAGCGGCCTCTTCCGACAAGCGGGCGCCTTCTTGTTGCTGTTTTTTTTTTGTAGACGGAGCGGTGCCTAGACGGCTGGCCGAGAATCTCAGCGGTTTTTTGTCCTGTTGCCTCTCTCCCTACCCTTTGCACCATACTTGTACGTGTTCAAAGGCAGTACAACGCGTTTATTTATAGACGCTACAGAGAACGCCAAGCACTATGAGGAAAAAGGACAAACGTGACGACGTTAGTCAATCTCTTGTTGGAATGCGCCATACACTGGACTTTTGTTGAGGTCACGAAGGTCTATAGAATAACCCGAGGTGGACATCCGATATATACCATTTTAAGATGAAATTCAACGTGTTTCAAATCAAATTCAACGTTTTTCAAAGCAAATTCAGCGTTTTCAAAGTAAATTTCACGTATTCTTTGCAACTTGTACGTTTCAATGTTCACTTCTTCTCAAAAAATTTCACCATGTCAAAAAAGCTATCCAACGAAATTAAGAACTATTTAGCATCCTATACTATTGGAACTATTAAAAAATTATAACGATTTTTTAAGGAAAAAAGTTGGAACTATTACGCCTTCTCAACTATATATTTCGCCTTTTCGTTTGTAAGAGTTGATAATGCTTCGTGCAGTGTTCTCATTGACACCAGCAATCTGAGCAGCTTCGTGTGTGGTCCTTCCGTCGACGAACACCAACTTGACCAAGATCTCCTTCTGACTCCGGGACACTCGAACTGTATCGGTCGCTGGCTTTGCTGAACGTCTTGTTGATCATTGCTCATGCTGCTTGCAAACATGGAAAATCGACCAATGAGAAGAAGGAGATGTGAGAATGACAATGAGAAGAAGAAGTGAAGGGGTCCGTTTATATACGGGAGATGATTCCAGTAGGACGTTGAATTTGATTTGAAAAACGTTGAATTTCAACTGAAATGGTATATAATAGAAGTCAGGACTGCATCCTTCCAAGACAAATCTGGCACCAGTTTGCTACGACGGGGGAAGGAGGGTTAGTGCCATGTGGAAACCGAACCCGAGAGAAAGGCGCCTCCTCCGACTGCTCTATTGGCGCTCACACTGTTCATGAACTACGCTCGCCTGTTCAATGGCAAGCCCAGAAAGGATAACCGAAGGGTAGTCGTCTGATATTTACGCTTCCCCATTCAGTAAGGCCGCGAGCGGGCGCAGTTGGAGGAGGCGCTGACTGTCGTGTGAACGCCGATTAAGCAGGAGTTTGCTCCATTTCGGTTCCAGAACTTTTCCAGAACTCGGTGAATGAGGTCTCTTAGTACTCTAAAGCTACTCTTTGTACGGCTTTCCCACCTAGGCCAACCAAGCCTTCCATCCCTTCGGGATTAGTGACTTGGTACCAGACATTCTGGGAAGGATAAAGCGCTGACTTTTTCATCGGGTGACCATCGCGAAGCCATGCGTAGGCAAAATACGCATTTAAGTTGTCTCCACGCCATCCCGTAGAAGCAGAATGCGTGGCGCATCTCGCAAACAAAAAGTTGTGCCGAAACATTGTTGGAGGACAAGCTAGAGTAATGTATATACTATATATTAATTAATTAATTAATTAATTAATTAAATTTATTATTATTATATATCATTATACAACTGTCAAACACTTCATGTTCTTTAAGCGAGGAGGAAACATTGGGCTATTCTGGCACGAGGCAAGAACATGGAAGAAAGCTTTGTCGCCTATTCCCACTGAACTCCCTTATAACGCGCCCATGTGGCGATGTTTCCGGAAGTTTCATTGGTGTCCGACGTCCTTCAACCTTCTGATGGACGACAGGGATTAGATGTTGCAGCGAAGTTTGAACACATTGACCAAGATCGAGTGGTCCTTCAGAAACGATGACAATGGGCTTTGTTGTCTAAAACGTCAAGATTGATGGAATACACGGCTTAAAGTCTCGATGGCAGAAGGTGCAGCAACAGCAGGAAGCCCAGTGAAGTGGTGTTTCGAGCCTTTCATCGAAGCGTTGAAGGAAGCGGCGGCTGCCTCCTCCACCTCGAATCGAGATTGTCGGTATGGATTTCACCAAGGCCTACCAAGCCTTCAATCCGGTGGTGGCGAGATCGTATGGGTAGGATAAAACACTGACTTTTCCATCGGCAGGCCACCTCCCGTAAGTCATTGCATGGGCCTAATGCGCACTAAAATGGCCTCCACGGCATCTAAGGGACGGCGTTAGTCAATAAATTTGCGGGATGAGCCACGCAATCGACTGCTGCGAGATGTCGTGGAGACCATTCGGCCATTTCGATATCGCTCTTTTATGGAAAACGCTAAACTTAGAAGCTTAGGCCCGTCCGACAATGCTGGTTTGTGTGCTTCGTTCCCATTATAACTCTGTTCTTTTCTGGCTGCTCTTTCATACAAACTCAAGCAAGGCGCGACCCACCGCTAAGGTCATGCTCGCCCGTGCTGTCCGTACTGCGTCGATCGTCCATGTTGTTTCGTTGCCGTTGCTGATCGCGTCGGAGTTTTATCTGCTTGGCCATCAGAGAACGACGGTCTTCAACGAGTTCGCACTGAAATGAAATGAATCACATGTTCGCCATTACAGCCAAGTCACGAAGATTTCTCTTCATTGAAAGAAGGGACGAGACAGAGAAGAGCACTTGAACTTTAGTTAGAACGGAATGTCGCTGATATTACTGAGGTTGAGCGGTAGCACACGTTATCTGGAACATCGTTTTCATCACCGCCGAAGAACCATAAATAATAGAAAAAATAAAGAACAGCGTCAGTCAACCTCATTCGGAATGCGCTGCGCACTCTACTTTTACGGATGTCCTGGAGGCAACCAATGACTGCGAATATAGTTTATACAGTGTCTTGCCGCGGCCATCCGGTGTACAAGTCGGTATTCTATCCTTACCAGAGAAGCCTGAAGCAAATTCACCGACTCAGAAGGGATGGAGAACCTGTTAGGCCTGGTGAGAAACCTGAACCAGGAACCGAATTCAAGGTGCAGACAACACCTGGCGCCTCTTACGACAGCGCCACCACGCGTTACCAAACAACAATAAGGACCCTTACATCTAAAGCCTTGACAGAACTATCAAAATCTCGACAACAGCGCTTTACATGACGTCACATCTCCGTCGAGTTGTTGTAGTCGCTAGGCAGTAGACCACTGCGACTGGACTGACCGATAACATCAGGAAGGACAACAGGGAATAATTGATTCTTTATGGCTCTAGCAGCGGCTCCTGAGGTTTTGAGCTGCTATAACGAATTCCGAGTTTCGTCAACGTTCGAAGATCAGAGACGATGTTACAGGAGCCAAGTCGTCGAAAATTAGGTGGGCCGGCCACGTAATTTGCTTCGCAGACATCCGCTGGACGAGAGCCGTCACCGACTGGAATCCGCGGGATGTCAAGAGAACACCAGGGCCCGATTCGTCAACGATTTACGGTGCCGTAACGACGGAGCTTACCGTGGTTCGTCCGTTTGGTAGGCTTCCGGTGAAAACCGTTGTAACGGTTAACAGGCTAGAGTGTCGGGTAAACGACGCGGTGGAGTACTGGTAACGCTCTACTGCTAATGTCTGACCCAGTGGTAAAAAGTTGGGCGCACTGTCTAGTGTAGTCGAGCGCATGCTCGGTATTCTTCGCCGCGTTCTTCGTGAATGTCAAGGGCCAGTAAATTTCTAACAAGGAGCTGGTTAGAATATGTGGTAACGATTTACCGACTACCTCGTTGGTGAATCTGGGCCCAGGACGCCCCCACAAACGCAATGGTTGAATTTCTTCGTGAAAGCCCTGAACGAACGGTATGACGCTATTTGTATTCCTTAAGTGAGTAGAATCCATTGGAGAACTCTGGCGCGCGACAGGGTCGAATGGAGACGCTGCTGGCGCCCGTTCAAGCAACTCGATGATCAAAGGGAACGACAGGTGAGACAGGTGATTACGATATTTTAATGCAATCAAATCTCAAGCGTCAGATAGGGCTCAGACCCGTATACCTGGGACTAATGGTATAATGAGCGTCGACCATCCTGTTCAGTAAGCAGGCAGTGTGGGTTCAAGTCCCTTCTGGCCCCAGAGATTTGATCGTAAGAAACGTCTTTGTAGCAGCTTATAGCAGAAGTACTGCTGCAGCGAATGAATGCTCCTGGTAGCCGCAACTTGATTTGGCTGCTCTTGAAGACCGAACGAAGAGAGTCGACCCTAGATGCTGGCAGGGACCTCCATCCTGTCAACTATCCCGTAGTCGATCAGGGCGTCCTTGTGGGTTGATTCGAGTTCCTTCTCCCTCACAGCAGACTTCTAGTTGAAGCCTTTTTCCAGTCTATTCGCAGTTCAATCCCTTTCCCCGGTTTCATCTAGCTGGACGAGCGTCTCTCCTGGTTGATCGCTACGGTTGAGAAGAGCACGATATCGTCCGCAGAACGGAGATATGATAGGAAGCTTCCATTCATCCTTATGCATGTTCTTTCGTCCAGACGAGCGATCTCACTATCTACTACGACGCGGGGGTGAACGGCTTCGGCGATAAGATGTCCCCTCCCCCGTTAGGAGGGTTCCTCCCAGAATTACAGAAGAACTCGGACAGTGTAGACAGATAAGGGATGATTTCAGAGGCTATTCGTCTCGAAGGCCTTAACCTGGACGTGCGGTTAGTTCGGCATGTCCGCACCAGCTGTCAGACATCGTCTCCCATCCTATGTGCAATGCCAGCTGTACATAAACATGGTCAAATCAGTAGCTGCTCGGACTATGCCATCTCCACTACCGTCACATAGATCTTCGTCTCTGACATCTCCGCTTCTTTTCCATCTGCATAATGAACCGTCGAGAAGGCGCTGCTGAGTCGGATAGTCGTTCGTTCGGAGCAATGACGTCTGCTGGAGAAGGGGCAGACGCGCGGCGGTTTTTTCCCGTCTTCAGATGAGATGGGTGGTCTCCTCTTATCTTTATGAGATTTTTGAAAAACGCTCTCGATAACGAGACGCATTGAACAGCAGCAGCAGCAGCAGCAGCTCGCTGCGGCCGGCACATCTAGCCGTTCAGCCTAGTCAAAACAGATGTAAGCGCGATGAGACCAACGGGGTCACTCAGTCGGACGGACCGACAAGGGGGTGTGTAGGATGATGGTGAACTGATGTCGCGACGACGATTCTGAAGCTCTTAACGGTCAACTGCAGGGGCAACTGCAGTTCACTTCACGAGTGATATTTCACCGATAGATGAGCGAAATTTCCTCAGCAGTCCAACTGTTCCCTCTGAATAGGAATTTAAAACAAGCCAACACTTGACAAAAAAAAAAATACGCTCGTAACTCCAGCCATGAAAATGTCATTAAATTATGGAGAAATACTGTTCAACTATCGGTCAAAGTCTTCGGCGAACTAGAGTTGTCGTTCCAGTTGACCGCTGGGAGTGTCCGAGGCGTTGAGTAAAACGGCGAATTAAGGTGATTCGGTCATTTGCTTTTTCTGCAAAGGAAACTTCACATTGCAACCGCTACGTGCAAGACTTAGGGCGTGTTCATAGTTCGCAACGGCAGCGCCCGGAAAGTACGAATAGGCGACTAGGGTGACAAGAGCAACAAGAGCGTTGAACGTAGTGTTGTGTACGCAATTGCACAGTAACACCTATTTCTTGGCGGAAAAAAGGTTTGGCACTATTGTACTTTACGGACTGCAGAGGACGAGGAGAGGTCGAAAAATTTTTTTCGTCCAAACTTCCCCCAGGGGTTATTTGGGGTGCTGATCACGAATCTGACATCCGTTTTTGAAATTTCGGCCGATTACGGTAGATTACGGTAGGTACCGGTGACTAAGGGTGTCGAGGTCATAATCATCGATTTCGCCCAAACTTCGCCAAGTTGGTTGTTTGGGATGTTGATCACGAATCTGACATCCGTTTTCGTTTTACGCTGGAGTACGGTAAATTATGGTACGTACCGGTGACTAAGGTTGTCGAGGTCGTAATCACCGATGTCGCACAACGTCGCCTGTGGGGTTATTTGGGGTGCTGATCACGAATCTGACTCCGTTTTTCGTTTTACGCTGGTGGATTACGGTAGGTACGGGTGATTAAGGTCATGGTCACCGATTTCGCCCAAACTTCGCCTAGGGGTTATTTGGGGTGCTACGGGTGAGCACAGCATGCAGGCAGTCCCGCAGCGATCGCCTGAAAATTCGCAGATCAGCGGGATCGGGAGCCATTTTTGTGGGAAGCTCTTTGATAGGCGAAGGCTTAATCGAGAGATAGCAATCTAAGCATCATGGCCCTTCAGGCACTGTTCCACAACCGCCACCAGGAAGAACTGAGGGACGTACCGTAATTTACCGTACTCCAGCGTAAAATGGAAACGGATGTCAGATTCGTGATCAGCACCCCAAATAACCCCCTAGGGGAAGTTTGGGCGAAATTTTTTTTCGACCTCTCCTCGCCCTTTGGAGTCCGTAAAGTACAATAGTGCCAAAGGTTTTTGAAGTGCTTATAGTGTTACCTCTTTGTTTTGTGTGTGGAGAAGAAAGTGGACAATCGTTAGCCGCGAATTGTTTACTGCTTGTCTGCTTGTCATTCAACGCCTATTTCGAATATCTCATTCATTTCCCTTTTCGTCTGTAAAGTCTAACACTCTGATATAATTACGTACTCCACACTCCGTCCGTCGCCCCAGTTGCTCCCGTCTTCGACGCGAAGTATGAACAGGTGACAGCAGTGACGAGAGCGATGGGAATGACAGCGGCAGCACTCGAGTATGAACAGATTACGGCGGCGATCGCTCGGTTTTAACCAATTTGGATGTTTTGCATGGGCGACGAGTCGCTCTCATCGCGAAGTATGAGCACACCCTTAAACATTTGGCATCCTTTCAAGAGTGCTGAAGTAAATAGAAAGACAGCGTAAAATCTCCGAAGGAAACAAAGAAAAAACACAGAGATGTAGAAAGGTTGTGCAAACTCAGACATTCGCAGTGGTCAACTATTGTTCACGAGTGGAATTTCACCGGTAGCTGAGCGACTATCACCAACGGTAGAAGTAGCCACTTTGAGCGGGAATTTGAAATGGCTTACATGTTGTCAGAAAATACGTTTCAAATTGACGCCGTAGAAATTCCGTTGAATTTTAGGAGAAATACCACACATCTGCGTGAGAATTTCGACGGTGAACTATAGTTGTCATTCCAGTTGAGTGATTGCCTCCAGCGTCTGATGGAGAGAGGGAACCGCGGCACCATTGGTACTTTCAGGACTCCAGAGGTCGAGGAGAGGTTGAAAGAAAAATTTTCGCTCACACTTCGCCTAGGGGGGTTATTTGGGGGTGCTGATCACGAATCTGACATCAGTTTTTTGTATTACGCTGGAGTTTGGGTAAAATCGGTGACAATTGCCTTAGTCACACCTGCCTACCGTGACCTACCGTACTCCAGCCTAAACCAAAAACGGATGTTAGGTTCGTGATCAGCACCCCAAATAACTCGGGCGAAGCTTGGGCGATTTTTTTCGAGCTCCCCTCGTCCTCTGGAGTCCCCAGAGCACAATATTGCCGGAGCCGAGATCACCAATTTACTATGATTATGCTCCCGAAATTTTTCAATTATTCGAATGGTTTTGAATCCTCACAAATATCAAATATTCGAATTCGAATACATTCAGAAAACGCGATTTTCTAAATGCTCGAATTGGAATATTTAAACTTAAATGGTGATCATCCGAGTGCATATTCGAATAGGTCATTCGAGCACAACTATTCAGTTTACCCTTTGATCAAGCTGAACCGCAACGAACGCCTATATGCGACACGGCGATCTCAGGAGACGCGCCCATTTAATTCCTGGTGAACTAGCGGAGGAAATCTGGTCACCGATGGGTGGAGCCATTATCTATCGGCGACTTTCATACGGCAGTTCAACAAAAGTTTACACTCAGTTGAGAGCTGGGCGTTTTAGAACTATCGTCCACAATGCGCAGTTCCATAGTCTCACGAGAGCATATCGTCCGTCCCCTTGGCGGATTCCTTTCTGACTGAACCTAATTTTTTCGTGAATGAATCGAAGTCATACGAGACGGCCGAATGACCTTTCGCTGCACCACTTCTGACCAGGCTTCGCTGAGGATTTATGACCTTTCGCTCCGAGTCGCATGCAAATCTGCACCGCGATTCCCTCTGCTTTAAAACGAATCCAAAGCACTTAGCGAACTCAGCAGTGCTAGGCCATGTGGTTGAAGTACTGTGCACACCGGTGGATGACAGGACTTTCGCCCTCTGGTGACCAGCTTTCCTCCAAATAGTTCAACGCGGTCGCAATCAAAGTGGTCGTTTAGGCTCTTCGTATCGACTTTGAGTTGAGTGCGAAGGTCCCGCAACGAACGCCTATGCCCAGTGAGAAAGCATGGTCGCTCCTTACTGAATTTCGCAATTAACGCCGAGCAAAATGCAATTTCTCCTGCATATATTTTTCCGATTCTCTTTGTCACCCTAGGAAAGAAAGTGAACTAACAATTACAGCGTTCACTTTCGGTGGCCAGCCCATGACAAGTCAGCGCTTTATCCTTCTCACAAAAATCTGGTACCAGTCCACCGATCCCGGAGGAATGGAAGGCTTGGTTGGTTGGCCTGTGCGGGAAATCCGAGCCAGGAACCTGGTATAAGACGTATGTGGGAGCCGGCACCTCCTCCGACGGCCCTACAACATTCGTATTAGCAGATATTGAGCTATTCTTATTCGATTTTTTGTAAAACGAGCAAAATAAATAAGAATCCCACACTTTTGCACCTTAAAATCCCTAATTTACCTCCCATTGAAAACTTGTTTCCCGGGAGAGAATTACCCAGTGGTGACGCGAGCGGTCGCGTCGCGTGAGCCTACACCGTAATTTTAAACTATCATCACCGCAAATTCATCTGCAGTTCACCAAGTATTTTCAACGTTGTCCCGCCTCAGCAAATCTCTATTGTCCTACACACCATAAGCGCCCTATCTCCCAACTTAATGTGAGCTATAGCTATTTTAAGTAGCAGCCGGTGTTCCATCGTTTGAACCCTTCCTACTAAAACTCTGATGTCTTCAGTGCCCCTTTATACTAGTACTCAGTGGTCGCTAAAGACACCGGGTTTTCGAAATCGGGACAAACTTTCGGCGAACTCATCACATTCACTGGAGCAATGGCTGGCCATCTCACTCTAGCCGAACGGTGGTAACGACATCATCGTGTTCATCGTCTGAGTAGTGTCTCAAAAATCTTCATCTGTTGGTAACTTACACCATTTTCACGTCGAACTGGACATTTTTCAAATCAAATGGGTCACTTTCACGTCAAATTGGACACTTTTCAAATCAAGCTGGGCACTCTTCTAAGCTAGTCTAAGACTTTAGAAATCAAAGCGAGCTCTTTTAAACCGGAATGAGTAATTGTTTGTAAAATTTTTTTGGAAAATTCGGCACGACTTCCTCTGATGTTTCAATTCACTTACCAAATAAGTGAAATTGATTGAAATTTTATCAGATTCTTGTTTTTTTGTAGAAAAGTAATGGTTTAAACCTTGTTTTAGAAGGCAGGAAGACGATCATTTTCTGTGCTAAAGAAGATTGCGCCATGCCCTCGCCCAAGAACGTCGCTATTTTTGACTCGATTTTTAGCAGAATTTCTGTTTGCGTAGAGTTTCATACCTGTTAACGATAAAACAGAAACAACTGTAAAGAACACTCGTATCTTCACTTCGATGGCTTATGTAAGTAGCATTTACACAATCAAAAAAACAAAAGTTACGGCAAACTCTTAAATGCGTGGCGCGATATGATCTGTTTATGCGCTCGCTTCTTTGCTGTGCTTTAAGATAAACTTTAACTTATTATTTTTCGCATAAAAATTAAATTTTTATAAAATTATTACACCTATCGGGATATGTAAACGCAAAATCAAAAAGTTATAAAGAATTTTCCTTGAGCAAAAAAAAAATATTCTAAACACCATTTTCAGTTTGTAATTTGGCTTGCCTGAAGGTAATTTCGATTTGGAAGAGTTCCGCTTTGATTTCAGAAGTCTTAAAGCTAACTAAGAAAAGTGCCTAATTCGATTTGAAAGATGTCCAATTCGACTTGAAAAGTGCCCAGTTCGACGAGAAAATGACATAAATGACATCAAGACTCCAGAAGCGCTTATTGAGAACACAGTCTCTGAATATGACATCAGAAGAGAGTGTGTTCACTGAACTAACGCTTTGAAGCGATACTGATCTTTCCCACGGTCGCCAAGGCAGTTCCCTTGATTTCCTAATCGCTTTAATAAACTGTCTAATTCATTGCTAATAGCAGTATATTTGCATTAATTCACAATCTCCGCAGGAACCAGAAAAACCAGATTAATCCGCTGTTCACATAATGCATAGGGTGGGACCAAAGACTGATGTGAACCAGACCACCCTAGCCTTAATTCAGCCCCTCGCCGAAAAAGCATCTGAGATTCGGTTTTCGATGGGAACGTGCGGCTCGTGTTTCTCACGCAGCGACGCCGCGAATTCAAAGGAGCAATCGTGAAGTTAGTAAGTGGCCGACGCGGAGACCTCCCACGAAGACGACGACGGTGAAGACGATCCGAAGAGATGACAGGCACGACGCTCTAGCTCTACCGTAGCTGGCGGCGGCCGCGCCTGGCAACCTTGGCGCCACATTTTATTGGCGCTGAAAACGCCGTCTCTCCTCCGTCGAATACCGTAACCTCGAACGCCTTTCGAGTCACGTCGCCGCCTGTGCTATTCTGCTTGTCGGCTCGCTGAAGCGACAAAGCGGCCTGTCGAAAGAACGACGACAACGTCGACAGGGACGAGCATCGATCGAAATTCGATGAGCAGTGCAAGGCGTTGGGCAGAGTACAGAAGAGGAACATTTTTACTCCTTTTTGAGAACATGAGTGAACCGCGTATGAATGAGATGGAAGCAGCATTCAGGGGCCGGATTCGTCAACGCTTATACCCGCGAATATGTGGGGTATCGAGGTAGACATACCCACGATTCATGATAAACCTTACTCACCACATCGTAGATAGAGAATACTCCACGGTCGTCGTGGCCATATCCGCATAACCGCAGGGATTCCGTGCCCATCGACAAAATGGCAGTCCAGTGAGGTCAAGTGTACTCGCGAAAGGCTTGATTCCATTAGGCTGCCTGGCCTTTTAGGCTTAAGGCCTTTTGAATTTTAGAAGGGTATCGACTGCGGACCACACGGAGTGGACGACCTTCTCCGTCAGAACCGACCAGGACCTTAGAACTCCATGAGGAAAAGGCGTAAGCGGAGCACACGGACGACTGACGATGAAATGGCAAGAAAAAGGTCAAAAGTAATGAGAGAAATTCAACAAATTTTCCATCTCTTTATAACCCAATTACAACTCAACTGTGCTGGGGAGTGTATTCGCCATTAAGGTCAATGACCTTGCTGCCATCGATCAGCCAACTTCCTGATCCCATCCCTCCAGAACTGCTTAGGTCTGGTGATGATCTGCTGCTCGTTATGGGTGTGGAGGTCTGCTTGCATCCTTGTGTCCCTTCCGACCATGAAGTCCTATAGGCTCAATAAGTAGTGGTAATCGCATGAAGAGATGTCCGGCGAATACGGTGGGTGAAGCATGTGAACGTAGCTCAGCTGGGCAAGCTTATCCGTGGTCACTTTTGCCCGATGGGGTGCGGCGCTGTTGAAGAGGAGCACCTTCTTGAAGCGCTGAGACTGAATAAGTGCGAGTCGCCGGTCCATCTCTTCTATTTCGTTTACCATGGCCTTGGAGTCCATCGCCGTGCTTTTGGAAAATAGCTTCCATATACCGGTCGATGGGGGCAGACTCAAAAGCTCAGAAGGTGCTTCTCGCCGTGAACATCTCGCCGAACGAAGGTCGGTAACAAGTCACCAGGCCTCACCCAGACTCGCTGCTTGGCAGAGTTAAGGTAGAAGACGTACTTCTCATCTTGTATGACTATTGAGTCCAGGCTGCTCGACGTTGAGAATTGGCGAGATTTGCGCGACACAGGTCGACTCGTCAGACTAGTGTTTCGGCATGAGGCAGACTGGGGTTTTGGCATGCTTCTGGAAACGGCGAGAGTGGCCACTACTCAGGTGGCCTTCAGTGAGTAGCTAACAAACATACAACTACGAGAAGCACAAAACCGGGCTCCAGTCACGACATATGTGGGCACGGCATGTTGAGTCTCACTACTTTTGCCCCCCCCCCCCTAATACCTTACCCTTGACTGATTTCATGAGTACGAATCGCGCCCGCTACCCACTGCGGTCATGCGATTCCCATACGGTTCTTCGATTCTCTACCTATACTCACTGCTTGATGAATCCGGACCCAGAACACTTGGATATCGTACGATGCAGGTTACTAAGATGGTCCTGCCAGCCGCCGGAGAATCGGACTTCGTGCAGTTCAACCACTGGATAAGGAAGATCATCGCCTGTTGTCATATTTGAAGACGTGACTGTTACTTGTTACAGGATAACTGCTCAATCCTTTTAGAATGCTGCACACGTTCTACTTCTGCAGAATGTCGTGGAGGTGATTTAAATGCGTATTTGGCCTACACAATGATTTGCGGTGACGGGCCGATGAAGAGGTCAGCGGTATCAACCCGGTAGCCTGGTTGGCCTGGCGGAAAATCCGATTCAGAACATAGAATCGGGTAAACGTCCTGTCCTTTAGTCGTTATATCATTTTAAAATAAAAAATTATGTCGAGATTTATTCCTCAACTTAATATTCTAATAGTTTTGCGAATCTACGCTGCAGCACATATCTACACCTCCCTTCGTGGGATGTCGCCAGCAGCTAGGATCGTGCCATGAAAGTTAATGCTAACGCTCAAAATTTGTCTAGATAACCATTTCGGCCTGTTGGTGACAAATCCGGAGTGCCTCGTGCATTTGATCCCCAGCGCGGGTACGTCGAAGTTATACAGTGTGAATCCTATTAAATCATTAGCAACTTAAGGCTGTAACCACTCCTTTTGCGCTTCTCATAAGGATAAAGAATAAAGCACGGCGTTAGTCAATTCCTTTCGGGATGCGCCACGCATTCTACTTCTGGAGGATGTCGTGGAGGCGATTTGAATGTGTGTTTGACCATGGAACGACTTGCGGTGACCAAGTCAGCGCTTTATTCTTCCCCGACAAGTCTGGTACCAATTCATCGATCTCAGAAGGATTCAAGGCATGGTGGCCTAGGCGGGAAATCCGAACCAGGAACCTGGTATCGGGTGCGCGCGACAGCCGCACCTCCCCCGACTACGCTTCACGCGCCCCGTTACTTGTTAGAAGTTGAATTCACTTAATTTTGCTGGTTCAGTCTGTCACGAAAAAGAACTGATGTCAAAATTGCGATTTAAAGGCCAAAAAAGAAGAGTTTAAACTTGCAAGCAGATGAGTATAGTACCCTACTGCGACCCACACTCTTCTGAACCGGTCATTATATGAAGAAACCAAACGCCTACAAGCTGTTGTTATCTATGGCTTTACGAAGACTTTCATATGGCTGACTCTATGGGAATAGCTCATGACATGCACCTGGTAATGCGAACTTTAGACTTGCTGATTCTGATTCTAAACCCATCTCGATTTATAGGATGGCAAATGGGTCAGATGGGCGGCTGCTATGTCTGAGTCACCAAGGCGGCTAAGTTAAGGTGATTGGTCGAGGAATAAAAGTAAACTACATTAAAATAACAATAAGGAAAGTAAGGAGAAAACATGAACGTAAATAAACATAAACATAAACACCGCACTCATTTGAGCTCAAAATTCAACGGAAAAGAGCCGGCAATGGAGGAATCCTGGAGCTCGAAGGAATATGGGGTCACTGCAGAACCCGTTGGAATGGAGGACAAACTGAACATTCGAAAATGTGCGGCAGCTGCAGGAACCGGTGCGTCAGGCGTAATGCCTGAGTTGGAAAAAGACTTCCTTAAGATGTGTCTGCTCAGGTGTAGGATAGCCGCTAATTTCATTTGATTGAAGAAAATAGTTGTTCTGAACAGAATGGGTTGATTCGAGATTTGATTTGTGAATTCTGAGCATCTTAGGCTTCATAATCAATTTTATGAAGGAAACATTGTCAAAAACCTCAGCGAGGCTAAGGCAGACGACATCAACTCACTTTTTAGCGTCGACGGCTCTAATTCAGCCATTCAAAAAATAGATCTGGCCACGTAAACAGGTCGTCTTTCAGAAATCCGAATCGACTTCAAAAACAACGTTTCTTTCTTCCATATGTATCAAAATGGGTTTTCCATAATTTTTGGACAGTTCTTGCGAAAGCGAAGTGAACAGGTCGGCCTTTATTAGAAATAAATTTGACGGAGGCGTGATACTCAAAGAAGCAGTACGATATCTACTCAAGTGTCTCAGGAATATGCACATATAATCAGAGGAAAGTGAACAAAGTGTAGCGCGATCTCACCATTTCACACTTGCAGGTGGCAAACTGACATAGAACCCGCTTGTGACCGCGAAGGGGGACACGAATCCCGTGCTGGCGACATCGAGCACATTGAGGATCCCGAACACGTTTTCCGTTCACCGTCTCCCTCGGCGATTCGGCCATCTGCAACAGCCGCACGAATTTACGCCTTGCTTCTGTGACATGGAGCACGTTCTCTAAAGCACGGTCATTAAAGAGGAATTAGCTGGTTGTGAACTCGATTTGAATATCTGCCACTTTTTCATTAATGCTCCAAAGAAGTGTGATATAAAAAACCGTGGATTTGTTTTCCTTTTCTGTAACGTCACTCTATTTAGTTGTCTTATCCCGTTATTGAGAAACCTAAACATGTCACTGGCATATCATTCTGCTGGAATATTACGTTTTCGTTACAATGCTGTGTCTCTTAGGCCTATGTTATACTTCGGCGACGCTGTTGTCGGCGACGTCGGCGACAGTGTTAGGCCTATGTTATACTTCGGCGACGCTGTTGTCGGCGACGTCGGCGACAGTGTTGAGCGGGCTGCTACGCACTGCGTAGTACCCGCCTAACACTGCCGCCGACAACAGCGTCGCCGAAGTATAACATTGGCCTTACGTGGACTGCTACGCTGTGCGTAGCAGCCCGCGCAACACAGTGTCGCCGAAGTATATAATAACATAGGCCTCACACGGATCTTTTGTTCAAAAGTTTCTTGCAGAAGATGTGGCTAAATCTGGCATAAAATGTTCATTTCTACCTGCATGCTAATTACCCTGTGAATGTTTGTCATCTTGTCAAAAATAGGTGTTCAAGTACCCAAGCACAACGGAACGTTCAAAGCCGCATCGCGAGGCGCGACGCGACATAAGCCCCATATCGATCCATTGTTTCGCGCGCGATCGATATGGGAGCCTATGGCCTTGTTTAGTGTGCACGCGAGGCGCGACGCAATGCATGTGTAGTGGCCAAATTGATCGAGCGACGCGATCGATCGAACAGCCACTATACATGGCATCGCGTCGCGTGTCGCGCGCACACTAAACAAGGCCTATCATTGCATCGCGTCGCGCAGCGAAGAAGTTCCGAACGGTCCCTGAAGTGTAGATGGATAACGAGCAAGTATAGTAATAGTAATATTAATAGTTTATTACGCCCATTTAAGATGGGTGTGAGATAAAACAACAAACATGGTATCGTCACCCAATTGAACATGTAGATAGCGACAGAAATCGAAGCAGTGTAGAACTGGTACAATTGCTCAAGGAAGAGAGAGGATAATAACAAACAGTCAAAACAAAAACACAAACAGAAACACGTCATCAGTATTTGAGGAGCGATCTTCCATCGTATCACTGGCTGGCACCAAACATAACGATTCCGATTAAGAAGAAGAAGGCAGATCTGCTGACTGCACGAATTGCCTCCAGTTCTCTTGCTCTTGCCCAGTATGAAAATCTTCGAACGAACTGTGGATGGTCGTTTTGGTATACCGAACAGCTTTCCACCATCCAGCGTGGCTTACTAGTTGGCTGAGGTACCACTGATGCCATACATGTTGCTCGCCTTCTAGCATAAAGGCACGAATAGTAGAAGCACCTAGTTTTTCTCGAGTCAGAGAAAGCATTTGTTCGTGAACCGCGTAAAACAATAACGCTTGCTGCACCCCAGCAAAAAGTTCCCGAATAGCTCACGGAGTGGGTACAAATACCCTGATCTTGTTCAGTGAGTAGAGCGCGGCACATCAGCGAAGTTGCCTATCTCTGTCGGTGTTTACCAAGGCTCTGTGCGTTTATTGGTCGTATTGGACCTATTTTCGAGGAACTTTCAGAAGCCCTGGATGTTGTACGCGGACAACGCCACACTTACCAGCGAGGATAAGCGCAAATTTAGAGTGACCGTTTCGCAATACTCATAGTTCAATAACTTCATCCTGGATCTGCAACAGCGCCTCACGTTAGGACCGGGGCATTCTTCCATCGGCAACTTCGCTGATGTGCCGCGCTCTACTCATTGAACAAGATCAGGGTATTTGTACCCATTCCATGAGCTATTCGGGAACTTTTTGCAGGGGTGTAGCTAGCGTTATTGTTCTACGCGGTTCACGAACAAATGCAATCGCGGCGCTCAGTTCATGGCCATTCGCAATAGCTTCCCGGGTCCATCGCGGGCATGGAATACTTTTTTTCGCGCCGCGCGCGGTGTTTAGCGTTGATCCTGGACGGATCGCCGTCGCGCTCCCTTGCAGAACGATGGGCGATGCGACGAGCACTGAGAAGGTCAAATTCTTTCGCGTTGGTCTGCAAAACTCAGTTTGGAAGTATGCACGAGGCCTTAGCGTGAGACTCCAAATTGATTCACGCGTGAGCGCAGCGTCGTCCAAGTGGCGCTTTGTACAGCAGGCAGATACCAGATCGCCTCAAATCGGAGATTAATAGAGCTGTCGTTCGACTGGTAGTGATTTTTGGTAGTGCACAAACCAAGAAGGCTTAAACTCGCATTTGCGTGATGCGTGCGGAAATACGTTAGCGGGTTTCCTCTCCAAGCTGTACGCCAAGACACAGACTTTACTTCGGCTGACGTTTCGGCGTCTTCACCTCTTTTTCGGAGCCTAGACAAGTCACGAGAATTAGTCAGCTACTCGTACAAACGCTATTCCTCGAACAGAATAGCATTCTCAAGGCAGCTAGAGTAAAGAGCCGATGTTCCAGGTACAGCGTATCAACTAGCCTTCCAGATGGGCGCCGATGAGCACCACCAGCCACCCGTAGATGGTGATAGACGTGAGTGAGTAAGTTTAGCCCCGGATGACTTAAGTTCCCTGGAGGTCAGACCAAATTGATTAAAACCCATAGAGCTCAACAAAGGGTGCCAGCTCTGAGATTATCGCTATGCACTCGTCCTTGCAGTTGTCCTGTGGGTTCCTGGCCGCTATCCAAAGCATCTCAAGTGCCTGCGTGATGAGATGTTGCCTTATCTCTCTAGGATGGAGACAGACACCTGGAACATGGCGCCATAGTGGCATCGAACGCATAACTCTACCCAAGGAGTTGGCACATTGGGTTTTTTGGAGCCGTCCAAATGCTTCTTGACCCTAATAGACAACGGTCTGCCGTTTCTCCTATGTACTCCTGCCCGCGCATTCTATGTACATGACATGAGATATACCACACCTGATGTCATGCAGTCTCCTTCCTTACCGTTAGGGCAAACTACGGAGGACGGAGTGGAGCACAGCCGACTGTAGATTCGGTTCAATACCAACTGCCTCTTCAAGTTCGTGGGTGGCACCTCTTCCATCCTCAGTACTTCTTTGCGAACGCACGCACGAATCTCTGGGCTCACTTCGTCTGAGATATGACGCACACCGAACGGCATTTTCCCCGCTCTTCCTCACGGCTAACCATGACGCTGGTCGTGATCTCCCTCTTGTAAAAGTACTGTTAGCTGGGAAACCGTTGATTTCCGCAATAGTTTGTGTCAGTTTTAAAAGAAAGCAGCTTTTGCTCGTTATCGGACAAAGCGGTAATGGCTGTCCGGAACATATTTAATGCTCTTTTTAGTATTTGAAGGATGGGCAGAGCAACAATGAACAAGGATGTTCCTGATGCTGGGTTTCCGATACCACGTAGTCTTCATTTCTTCGTGAGAGAAATACACCTGTACAAGGCTACAGGTGTATTGAGGAAGGCTAGTCAATTCTCTGTAGGTGTTTCGTGTGTAAGCCTTATATGCTCGAACTGTCGGTTCAACAGTTCGAAGCATGTGCGCATATCAGCTTGAGTGGAACACATCACAAAGCAGTCGTCAATGTCAATATATCGACAGTAAATAGTTGGCATACGTTCAAGCACAGGTCTCTCCACTTATGACGTGAGGGCTACGGCTAAGACAGGACCCAGCCTCAGCCCCATAGCAAGCCCTCGAACTTGACTCGAACTAGTACTCACCTGACCACCTGAATATATTACATGATACGCACTCGTTTACCAACGCCATTATGTACGCTGTGCTCAGGTCGTAAAGATTAACGCTTGCGCCTGGTGTTCTGAAAGAATTTCAGACCGGCTTTTAAGGCGTCGTTTCATTGGTATACAACACGGAGGAGAATCAATTCTTTCTTTACTGGCGCACTATTCGCAACAAACGTAAATTTCCTCATACAGTTGTAGTGTACCTTCATAAGGTCCTACCGTTTCTTTGTATTTGAAAAGTTTTTGAGCAAAATCCCTTTACATTCGAGGTGAGAACAAACAAGAACCACCTTTGTAGACTTGCACTGACTTGCAAATTCCGATACATACCTCTTATTACACGAAACAAACTATGGTGCTGAAATGAAAGAACTGCTTATACAAGCGTGTTTTTATTGAAAAGATTCGCTGCCCTTGCCGAAGCTGTGCACACGACTAGTGCATAAGCAACACGAGGTCACATTGCTGCAGACAACGGAAACGACTGTCCTTCCAAAAATGGAACAACATCGCCAATTTTTGGAAGAAGAATCAACAGGACTCTGTGGCTTTCGTGAACTACGAAAGACTTCAGACACAACGAAAAGCGTTAAGGTCCGCAGTGAACACCGTTTTATTCTAGTGTTAACGTTTGCCTCAAAACCATGGGCCCTATAAAAGAGTTCGAGTATCCGTCTTTGGATAATTTTTTCTTTGTAGCTATTGGCGTTCAAATAAAATATTGTGAATGAATATGCAAACACTAACTCACATAAATATATAAATATAAATAAATAAATATATAAATATGTATGTTTATATTTACAATATATATTTGTGTGATCTAGTACAGCGGTAAATTCGATAGTGACTTGCAGTATTTGGCAGGCCACTGCTCTTCTCCATCATTAGCTCCACTAATCAGCCCTCAATCTTTAATTTTGCCTTATATCAAAAATTTTAAAAATATTTCATCACTCCAGGTTTTTTTATAGCAAATTTTCTCTTTCTTGCAGATATTATAGCGCGTCACGCGGTTATGCTTTGAGTTGCTGAGGTTTCTTGCGTGTTTTTCACCATTATGTTACTCATCATGCTGCGCCCTTGTTTTCTTCTGTTTCAGAATTTTACACACATGCAAATAAATAAATAAATAAATAAATAAATAAATAAATAAATAAATAAATAAATAAATAAATAAATAAATAAATAAATAAATAAAACCTAACCATGCGGAAACGAGTAAAACCTGGCGGTAAGTTTAACTTTGTGAGATCTCTACAAAAAAGAGGAAGACTGACATCGTGTGTCATATGGAACAAAAAGTTAGAGCCCAAGGTTGCCTCTCCTATCCACGTCTTGAAGTGTACCAAAAACATCTTAGTCATTCGATATCTCTTTTGTAAGGATTTTAGACTGTCCTGCTTCTGCAGCGAAGAAAAGGAAGCTCAAACGATTTAACCCCGTTTGCATCTTAAAGCATGCTGCGGTAGCTGGTTCGAAGGCGCCGTAAAAAATTCTTATTAGAATAATATCAAGACGTTTTTCAATAAGACTATGTCTTTCACATTAAAGGAATTATATGCGCAAACACCTCTTTCTAAAACTAACCCAACCATGCAGAGATACAACAGATATCCTTAGTTTTCAGTATCTTGAAGAAATTGTGGAAGTGAGACACAACTGTCCTACATAAACCAAGCCACAATTCTCGAATATAAGGCAGTGAACATTAAAAGAACAAACAGAAGTACAACAAATTCTGAACTTCAGACAAAACTCTTACGCCGCACGGGGCTCGAACCCTCATCCTAGCCATGTGGGGCACTATAGTTCATCCCTTCCACTACTGAAGACGTTCGATGCAACGCTATTTTCAAACTATCCTAGTGTTTTCCCATCAACATGTGTAGATCCGGCAGTGCAAAAGCAGAGAGCAAACATTGAGCACGGAGAAGAAGAGCGCCGGGTTCGATTTCTGCTTGGGGCAGGATTTCGACAGCAACGTAACATTTTGCCAGGGTTTGTAGTTTTCGGTAACATAGACGTACTAGAAGCAGATTATAGCGTTCTTCACGAAGAAGAAATTGGATGCATTTCATTGTGTGAAGATGATGCTTTCAACCAAATCGAGGTACACGGATTGCTGCTGACGTGGATGAGAGAGGAGATTCTCATAGTTCCAGCTGTATCGGGGGTGATAAAAATTCGAAAGCTGAAAAAGACACAATTTTTAAGCTATAGGTTCTACAGAAAATTCTACAATATAATATGAAGTGTTTTATAGAAGAAACAGGACGTGCAAGATTTTAAAACCATAACAACAAAAAACCTTGAGACTTTTTGTGACTGTTCTTCCAACTTATGTATACATAGAATGTAACTCTGTGTAAAAAAATATTTTTTCAACAGTATCTCATTCATTTTAACAATTTTTTAAATTTCACATCAGAGAAAAAAATCAAATCAAGAAATATTCAAGCCCGTCTAATGTTATGTTCTTCCTTTATTATGTTCGTTTTTTAAAGCGCACGAGCAAGTGCATTAAATAAATAAAGAATAAAGAACAAATTTTTATGACGTTCTTCATATCCCTCAAACATAGAGGATCCACTAGGGCAGGAACGAAATCGTGACAGAGAAACCCCAAAATTTTTTGATTGTTCCCAAAGCCTGCTTGTTTATAGAATGGTGACTACTTATGAACAAGCAATTTAACTTCTGTTAATTTTTTATTTAAATGCTTAATTTCATTCCTGTTTATCTCCCTCGAGCGAAGTGGATCCATTGGAGTGCTTTCGACAAATGAAAATGTTGGTCGAGCAAGCCAATAATCAATACAGGTGAGGTGATTCTTTTAATTTTCCAAATTTTAGTGGAACGCTTTAAAGGATTTTAACGTCCAGCCCAGGGGTGTGTGTTTCCCTTAAATTGTTAAATTTCGTTAAAAATACATAGATAGCAGCATAAAGTGTTTCAATTGAAAAGCGGCAGTGGAACCGTTTTAAATACCATTTCCGCGAAACGCTAGCTACTTTCAAGTAAAACCTTTAAAGCTTTTGAATTTTGACAACTCTCAAAATTAAACTAAACACCTTTCAAATAAAACCCAAACTAACTAATTTTAAGTTATTAAAAAAATCAACAGCCCTTCAAACTCCTTTTTCGTATAATAAAATAATATTGAAAAAAAAATCCCAAGAAACATGGAAGACTATTGAACACAATTTTCAATAGGTTAACAATTCAATTTGGAAGACGTTCGCTGAACGGTGCTCCGTTTATTTCGAAAGTTGTCAGAATTCAAAAAGTTTCAAAGGTTTTATTCCAAAGTGCCAGTCTGTCGTGAAGATGATGTATGAAACCGTCACAATGGCATTTTTTGATCAAATCAGTACTACGCAGCTATCTATAGTTTTTACCGAAGTTTACCGACTTAAAGGAGGCGCACACCCTTGTCCATACCTTGAAATAGAACTGTGATGATTCCCTCTATTCCGCTCTGGTGTCATTTCTGGATGTTATGTTCTACAGTAGCGCTTCCAGTTTCCTCTGAATTCTGCAGAGGCTTCAACAGTTTCGTCAAGTCACGCCGTTCACAATTCGTTCGGCCGGAATTAATCAGCCATACTGTACACACTGTACACGTGTTTCGCCGTTCCTTTCGCGGACTTGCAGGAGCGAAAACGCGCTATCTCTAGCAGGCAGAAGAAGACTAAGCAATCCGGTGTCTTCCAGCTGCTGTTTACCTTGGTTTTGCTGAGCATGTTGTTCAGCTGCCGTCGCTGCTCGACCATAATACAGTCGCTGCAAGTGCAGTTCGCGTATCTGAAACGAGACGCTGCTCGATAAGAGCCGCCGAGAGCTGTGATGGAAACACCGACTTGCACACGGGTTTGTGGCCTTTTCGAGGAAACTGCAGGTCGTGGTTGAGACAACGCTGACAGAAGTACTTCTTCTCGTTCTGCTGACCGTTGTAGGTGGCCGTCTGTGACGGCAGTGGTGACAACGCCACGACATCAATCTCGACATCTGAAATACGGCACTCATCACATAGCGGGAAAACATCGGCGGGTGATTGGAATCATGTCACTTAGCCTACATCAGAATTAGGATAAGGAGCGGCGTTAATCAATCCCTCTGTGGGATGCGCCAGGCATTTTACCCCTGCAGAATGTCGTGGAGGCAATTTGAGTGCGTATTTGGCCTATACGGGCACGTGTAGCGCATTCGGAGGAGGTGGCTGACGTCGCATGCACCCGATGCCAGGTTCGTTGTTCTGATTTCTCATCGAGGCCAACCAAGCCTTTCCTCCCTCAGGGAACGGTGAATTGGTACCAGACTTGTCTGGAAAGGATGAAGCGCTGACTTGATCATCGCCTGGCCACCGCTAGTATGGGTCAAATATGCATTCAACCTTCACGACATCCCTAAGAAGCATAATGCGTGGCGTATTCCAAAAGAGATTGACCAACGCTGCCCTTTATCCTTTTTTGCTTGGTCTACACTATGGCTTGCCTTGGATCTTTTGACAACTCACCTTCAGCGTTTTATCATTTATTTATTTATTTATTTATTTATTCAACATAAAGGATAAAAGGATGAAGAACGGCGTTACTCAATCGCGCCACGCATTCTACTTCTACGGGATGTCGTGGAGGCGATTTGAATGCGTATTTGGCCATACAATGACTTGCGGGGGCCAGCCGATGAACAACTCAGCGCTCTATCCTTCCCAGACAAGTCTGGTACGAATTCACCGACCCCGGAGGGATGGAGGGCTTGGTTGGCCTGGGCGGGAAATCCGAACCAGGAACCTGGTATTGGGTGCAGGCGACAGTCGGCGCCTCCTCCGACTGCGCTACACGCGCCACTACTGCGCTATATCAGGAACGAAGTAAGACATAGAAAAAATCCGACAAGATCAAGGCGGATCGATGGAGATATTTCCCCTAACAGCTAACTGTCGTTTAAAACTGATTTGTACACGTTCAAGAAGGATAATGTCTTTTTTCTTGCAGGAGTTAAAGATTGTCGTTCCCGCCTCTACAATTGGCCACACATACATATGTTTTGTAGTCACGCAACACTTGAGGATCTTTGGACTTCAGAATTTTAAGGAGACTGCGTATTAATGATGTACCATATTTACCAACACACTGTTATTGTTTTTACTGAAGCTTAAACTGTTTGTTAGTATGCGACCTTCGAGAGTCCAAGATACCCTTGCATAAGTTGTCGTCGTAAATTAGATGGACCAGTTACTTTCATCCGTTTCTCTACCTTGCACCATGAGAAAAGAGAAAACGATGCTCGTGTGGCAGAATCGCCTCATCCCACTATGGTACCACGTTTCTCAACTGGCGCCGGACTCATCAACGACTTACAACAATTTAGCGGAAAAAATACTGAAACATTTCACCATACCGCTAGTTGATAAACCGCGCTATCAGGAATTTCGGCTGTATTTCGCCGTTAAATTGCTGTAAGTCGTTGATGAATCCGACCCTTGACGTGATGATCTTAACGCCGCGAGATTCGGGATTGATTTTTAAGGAAACGGTTTAGAAGCCAGAGGGGCTAGTCTGTCGTTGATCCTTTCAGATGGAAAAATCTGAAAAAGCTGTCGTAGCTTCGACCGGAAACGAACCTGTAATGGATTCTGCAGCTGACCATGCACCCTAATATGCTCAGCTGTGTATGAAGCTTCCAGCTCTTTAAAGGAAAAATTTTCTCTCGCTCATAAGCAATTCAGGTGAGAATGCTACTCCTGACAATTCGTACTTTGATATCTAATTCAAATAGACTTAACTAGCTCGTTAATTTGCTAATTTAGATAGTATCCTTTATTAAATATTTGTGAATAGGCGATTGGTTTTCTAGAGCTCAGGCTCGCTTTTGATGTGGTGTGGTACATGCATTCAGAACGTCATCAAGCATCACACAGCATTTAGTAAGGACGGAAAAAACGACGTGCAAGCAGATTTAGTGCTTCGATGATCTTTTGCCATGGAAACGAAAAATTGAAACTGAACCACCTACGCCGACAAAGAAACGAACCTTTGCTACATTCTAGCTTAGCTCTGCGATGGTAAAAGTTTCGAGGAAGATGACTCTCTGTTAAGAGGAACCATTAGGTGTAATTCTATTGTAAATTTTCTTAGAAAATCGAAAACTATCGTCCACTGCAGTTAAATATTCAAAACCTTCTTATATGAAAGTGTCTGCCAATTCTACTCCTTCAAAGTCTTTTTTAGTCGTACATTTTAGATGTTTTCAGTTGATGTAGAGATACTAGTGTATTTGGGATTCATCCCAGTCGGGAGGGATCACTTCTTCTTCTTCTTCTTCTTCTTCTTGAACGTTTATCCCGCATCGTAGCGGAGTCCGCTATTCTGGTGCTATGACGCCACCCTTTACGATTCAGCGCCAGATCAGGGTGAACACCAGTAATCTTCAAGTCTGTATGTAACGTATCTAACCAGCGCTGCTTCCGGCTCCCTCTAGGCCGCTTTCCTATTATCCCGAAGTTAAGGCTTATCTTGCGGACTCTGTCTTCCCTTCCACGGAGAACGTGGTCGTACCATCGTAAGCGAGCTTCGCGCGTCTTATCGGCTATCGGCGCGACGCCAAACTTCTGCCAAATAGCATCATTTCGGATGCGATCTGGGCGTGTAACTCCTACCATCCAGCGCAGCATCTTCGTTTCCATTGCGCTGAGGCGACTTTCCGTTTCCTTTGTCGCAGGCCAACACTCAGCTCCGTACATCGCTACCGGCCGGACGACGGCTCTATATATTTTCAACTTCAAGCGGTCTGGTATCTTCCTATCGCAGAGCACGCCAGTCAACGAGCGTCACTTGGACCAAGCTCACTTCCACCATCAGTTTGCCATCAGACGCAACTGCTGATCCCGGGTACTTAAAGACCGCAGTGCGTGGGAGCTCCATGCCGTTGACCTTGATGGAGCTGGACTCAGTAACGTCCGTCGTTAGATATTCGGCCTTCTTCAAATTCAATCTGAATCCAACCGCTCCAAGCGATCACACCAAGCTTGCACCTCTCGCTCGAATTCATCTTTATCTTCGCTAGCGAGCATCACGTCATCGGCATAAAGCAACGTCCAAGAGACGGGCTTCTGAAGATCTCGTGTGATGGCATCCATGACGACAACAAAGAGGAGTGGGGAAAGCGCAGAACCCTGGTGTACCCCGACAGAGATGGGGAACTCCATCGAGGTTCCAGCTGCAGCTTGCACTCGACTCTTTGGACAAGAGTAGAGAATTCGCACCCACTCTATGAGTTCTTCGGGAACTCCATGATGTCGCAAGGCGTACCATATCACTTCGCGCGGTACGCGGTCAAAGGCCTTCTCCAAGTCGAGGAAGTCGGGAGGGACCTGCTAAGGTGATATTACCGTTCAGCATTCCACGACACGAAACCACATTCTTTGAGTGGGTGCGATTGTGTCATTGGGCAGAAGCTGGAGCTCTGGAACAAGTTCAAAGAAGGGGATGGAAAGGCAGGAGGCAAAGACCGCATGCCCTCCTCCGACTAGGAGAGGTCTGTAATTTGATCGCAAGTGGACCCGATTTCATGTTTTTGAAGCACACTTCCCGCTAACCTTTCATCACTCCTCTCAAGGTTGGCACCAGGTCTGTCTGGGAAGAACAAAATACTGAAATGTCCATCAATTGTTGTATATAGGCGGAATACGCACCCAAGTTGCCTCCACGACATCTCCTAGAAGTAGAATGAGTGCCACGTCCCAGAAGACCCGCCTGTGACGCACCCGTATTTTATCTCTTTTTTATTCATGGGTTTTGATAAGCCTGTCAAGAGGCGTGTTTAGCACAGTCTTAAGAGGTGCCGGCTGTCGCGTGCATCCGAAACCAAGCTCCTGGTTCGGATTTCTGGATGGAAAATGCTAGTAGAAGCAAACGTCTTGCTATAAGGGATTCCTGTCAATCTTAGACCTGGGCGCGTGCAGCGCAGTCGGATGAGGATCCGACTGTCACGTGCACCCGATACCAGGTTTTTGATTAGGGTTTCAAACCCAGACCAACCAAGTCTTCTTCTCCGGGGTCAGTGAATAGGTAACATACCTGTCTGGGAAGGAGAAATCGCTGACTTGGCCATAACATCGGCGGGCCATCGCAAGTCATTATATGGCCAAGTACGCATTCATATTGCATCCACGACATCCCGTAGAAGTGAAATGCGTGGTGTATACCAAGAGGGGTTGAGTAACACTGTCCTTTATCCTTCTCTTTTCAAGTCTGCCAAGACAAACTTGCGTTAACAATGGAAACTCCGGTTATGAGGCTCAGACTTAGGGCCGAATTCGCCTTTAATAGGCCCACTACAGTACGAATTCGAAGCATCGTTTGGCCGGTCGCTTAATTCAACAAAAAAGCGACCGGTAGTGGAGTCTACGAAGTACCGCAAGCTTAGGATTAAGAAGAGGTCGTCGGAAAGGTCGAATACAATACGGACAGATTCCTTCGCTAGATCACTTAGGTGACAAGATCAGACTCACTGGACGCAATTCGAAAGAAATAGGTAGGGATTGGGAAATTTGTGGTACCCGCTAGCCTAACTGTGGTAACCTCTGCTATCAAATCCTGAGAATAACAAAGGAGTTTTTGAAATTTTTAGATGCGAAAAGAAAGAAGGCACCAGAGTCTAAACTATAAGAAGTATACCTTATTCTGGCCATCGATAAGCTTGAGGCTGTGCTTCTTTAAAGGAGCTTATTGAAGGCGGTGGATAAAGGATATGAAGGCGAAGGCTGGGGTTAATCAGCGTCGTCACATGTGGAATGCGCCACGCACTCTGTTTCTACGGAATATCGTGGAGGCCGGGTGATGGCCTACACAACGACTTCTGGATGGCAGTTGAAAGAAACAATAGCCTTCCATCTTTCGCAGACCAATTTCACATCAATTTGTCGACGTTAAAGGATAAAGGATGACGTTGCTTAATCCCTTTTCAAAGAGCCACGCATTCTACTTCTATGGGATATGGTGGAGGCAATTTGAAGGCGTATTTGGCGATACAATGACTTGCGCTGGCTAGCCGATGAAGTCAGCGCTTTATCCTTCCCAGACAAGTCTGGTCCCAATTCACCGACCCCGGAGGGATGGAAGGCTTGGTTGGCCTCGGCGGGAAATCCGAACCAGGAACCTGGTATCGTTTGCGGGCGACAGCCGGCACCTCCTCCTACTGCGCTGCACGCGCCCAATTTGTCGAGATTAGAGCAGTGAAGGGCTTGATTAACATTAATGGAAGCCTAAATCGATTCGACACGCGGACGCAGGGAGGCAGAAGGCGCCTTTTTTGCCTGCGTTAGAGAAAGAGCCTAGAGCTTGCTAATACCTATAAATGATACAAGATGGTGTGGTTCAATCCATCTGTGGGACCACGCATTCTACTTCTACGGCATTTCGTGGAGGGAAAAAGAGTGCATATTTCGCCAGAAATAGATATAGAACAACTTGTGGTAGCAATACAATGTACAAGTCAGTGTTTTACCCTTCGCAGACAGTCTGGAACTAATTCACTGACCCGGATGGATGCAAGGCTTTGCCGACCAGGACGGGAACTCCGAACCAAGAACCTGGAATCGGTGCACGGCACAGCCTACGCCTACTCCGACTACACCACAACACACCAAGTGGTTGCTGAGAGCAATCAGATTATCCCCCAACGGCTATAAGGTTGTAGAGAAGGAACATTTCAAAAGAATTTCACCTTGGAAAGAAGGGAAAAAGCACAGGTTCACACCGAACAACAGCAGCAACAACCAAACAACATCAGAAGCAATCCCTGCAACTCAAACGAGAGTAAAAAAGCAGCGCTGAAATCGGATTCTGCGAGAGAATCCGTGAAGAAAAAAGCTAATCGTCTGTGGCATTATGGAGCGGGCCACGGTGGGTGGCGAAAGAGTTTTCAGAGGCCAACTGCTTGTAGTTCTTCGTTAAGAAAGCTGGCGAACAAGTAATAGCGATATTTTCTGATCAAATTTTGACAAAATCATAGACTTTTGACACACGACGAAATCAATCGAATAAGAAAAGACGGACTTTCGGCGACGTTAGCGATTTCAAGCATTCTCGTGAATTCAAAGTCAATTCGAAACACCTTGTCACACGATTTGGCTTTCGGCGTATGGGAAAATTCTAATTCGCAGGCTCATCTTTCGCATGGGCTCCAGTTCGAGCTTTATATCAGATACAGAAAGAATGTTAGCCTAAATAGATATTGATGCTCCACAGGGGCTGACATTCATATGGCATAAAAGATTTGGGCTCTGACAACGCAGTCCGAGGAAGCGCGTTCAGGTTCTTGGTTCGGATTTCCCTCAAGGCCAACCGAGCTTTCCTTCGCCCAGGTTAGTGAATTGATACCGACTTGTCCACCGGCTGGCCACCGCAAGTTTTCGTATAGGCCGAATACGCATTCAAGTTTCTCCACGATATCCCGCCGAAATAGAATGCGTGGCGCATCCCGGAAAGGAAGTGACTAACGCCGACCTTTATCCTTACTCTATCAAATTACAGAAAAGGATGTGGTGTTTTGAAACATAGACCCGGAAACGTTGTACATAAGGGAGGAGTGGAGGGCCTTTTACAGGGAATGAAAGGGATGTAGGCTGTTGCCGTCTGATTCAGGCCAGTCATCTCCCATCAGAGCCGAAAAAAGAGAGGTTAGACTGGTAAAGAAGAGCTTTGTGCTTTCCAGAAACTGGAAGAAGAATCTTCTAAATTGCCGCGACGTTAGAATGGCTCGAACCCCTGGAGACTCCCTTAAGGCTAGAACGAAATGAAGACCACAGTGCACGGAAGAAGCAGGGGCAAAGCAGCTTAAGAAGAGTTCTCCGTTTGCGTAAAATTTTCAGAAAAATAAAAAACGTGTAACTAAGCAGCTAGAATGAATAAAGTAAATTGAAAAGTGAAAACCTTTAACTTATGTAGAACGAAAGGAGATATGACGGCAGAAAAGGAAAACAAAAAATAGACTGAACATGACGCAAACGTCAAGTCAAGTGCAGTGTAGCTGCTAAGAGCGTCACGACAGAATTTTTGATGCAAGCACGAGATCCGATGGTCGATCAGGGCTAAAAGTTCCAAAAAGATGAACATAGACTGGTGCTTAAGCCTAAAATGATAAAGATCTGCATCAACTAATCTCCACCTTTATGGGATACGCCACGCATTCTGTTTCTATGGAATGTCGTGGAGGTCGTTTGAACAGCCTACACAATGATTTCTAGATGACAGCCGATAGAAATGATAGCGCTTAATTTCTCGCAGATAGATCTCATTCAAACTCACCGATCCTAGAGCATTAAAAGAGTTGGTTAACCTTGAGGGAATTCGAAACTCAGGTCAACTCGAGAAGCAATCTGGCGCCCCTCTAGCTACGCGACACTCAGAGCACCGTATGCGTAAATATACGAGGAGGGTGACAGCTAAAGGAGTACAAGAGTCTGAGGAGGACACTGAGGTAGAGGATTCCCTTGCTATGCTTCACAACTCGATTTTCGCTTCCAATTTGTATGGACAGGAAAACGTATATGTTCGTGCGCTTGAAGCCAAATTTCGCAGCAAAGTTTTACCGGAGACGACGAAAATCTATGGACCTAGAATACGTAACTACGAAGGCTTTATTTCGTTGGCCGGAGTGTCGTCCACCTAACAATTCCTTTAATAATCTAGTTAGGGAAAGATTCAGGAGAGCTTCTACCTTCGAGAGGTGGTTCAGAGGTCCGCATTCTAAAAAGAAACAAAGGAAAAAGTGATAAATTGAGTATAAAATTACAAAATCAGGAAGAGAGGTAAGTTGTTCAGCTGCCCAAGAAGAAATAGCAGGCGCTGAGATCCAAATATGCATAACAGATTCTATTATAATGCAAATCAAGCCGAGAAATAGAATCTCTAGAAAACCTGGCTGTTTCCTTCGACAGTTTTTTTCAGATGGAGAATAATTACAATAAGAATTACAAGGTAATACAAAATTATTATGAGTATGCTCCGAAAGAGATCTGAAAAAATGCAGCTCACGAGGAAGTGGTCGAAAACTACTATGAAGTATGAGCATCGAACACAAGGGAACAATTGAGAAAGAAGCACAACAAAGGCTAAGGAAATAAAAGGTAAAGAAATAGAAAAAGCTTAAACGGCACCTGAAGACAAAGCGATAAACGAGTCCTGAATATTTGGGACAGATTCCACTAGAATTCGTTATGGCCAAGAGACATATGAGTAGCCTAAGACCATGAATACAATTACTTCTACACCTTAAAAGTTTGAATCAGTTTTTTGCTTATTTGTTACATCGAAAAAACATTCTCCAAAAAACCTATAACTTGAGGGATAAACGAAAGAAGATGGAAAGTTTCATAGCATTTCACAGTAGAATTGCATACAGAATAAAGCCTTCGGGCTATAAAACAGAAGAAAGGTGGACCAAAGGCTACCGCGAGAAAAGTAGATAAGATAAGGAGATGAAAGAAGCTTAACGGTTTTTAATGGCTTCTGATGAAGTAAGAAAATACCGACGTTTATTCATGCGGAACAGATTGTATCACAGATAGGCGGAGATGAATACTGTGCAGTACTAGTTGGAGGGGAGCGTATCTTCTTAGGAGTAGCCGTTTCTCTACCTTCGTAGGTTACATCCATCCAAGGGGTTATCAGCGGTGCCGGCCATGAACATAATATCCGCCTTCAAAAGACGATTACGGTAGGTTACGGTTGCTCTGTAGATAAGAATGACGTAGGCTGCCGAGATCATGAAGTCTCATGGAAACTATTCAGAATGCTCATCAGGACTGTGATATCCATTTTTGAAACGCGGGTCCACTACCGTAGGTTAAGGTAGGTGTTGGTGAGTAAAGCTGTCTAGTTTGCTAGAATAGCGCACTCTGAGCCGCCCGATTTGTTCTGCAGCCTTCTACCCTGAGATGGAAAACAGTGCACGAAAACTGATAATTTAGAAAATCAATGGCAGTTTCGTGGTCAGCTGCTTAAATAGTTTCCATGAGCGAAATATAGTCGACGTCGGTGATCATTACCCCGATAGCCTTGCTCACCCTTGCCTGTCGGCTGAAGAATGCATTTCTTCGACCTCTCTTCCACTTCTGGAGCCGTTAAAGTACAAAGGGGCCAACTAGCGGTAAGGAATTTGTTAACATGTCTACTTCAACAGAGAACGATTTCAAGGTATCTCTACAAATCAGGAATTCGGAATCTGCTGTCTCAAGTTGGCGTATTATGCTTGTTTATTGTGTTTCTTTTCGTTTGGAGGAAGATGCTGTCTCCCTCCAAACTAAGACTGCACCTTGAGAAGGTATAATCCGTTCAAGACTCCTTATATTAAGGATTTCCATTAGTTTTGAAGAATTCACATCATCTACAGAAGACCTTCAGAAGAACTTTTGGATATATCCTAAAGGGCTCTGGCTAGTTCACAACGGCGACAAAATTGGAAGTAAATGATTCAATTCAATTTCTTTAAGCCTGAAACAGCTGGCATCAGGGATGTAAGCTGCTATAACGATTTGTTGGGATCAAAATTCTAGCGCCAGTAAAGACTCGAACCCTCATCTATTCCTAACCGGGCAGAATTTCTCTACACCATTGCACTACCGGCGCTCTCTAATCGAATGCAACAAAGTAAATGATAGGTGAAAGACTTAGTTAATATGGAAGTAAGCGATTTTGCAAAGGCGTCACTTTGAACTAGACTATGATAAGACCTTTCTTTGCAAATTTCTAGCCAAGAGAGGCCCATTATTTGTTTGTTTCGCTTTTCCAGCGGTGTCCCTCCTACGAGGATAGATTCCAATGCCCTTTGTTCGGCAGCTTAGTAAAAAACTGTATCGGGTGGAAGTGCACTTACTATTTATGTCATGTCTTCTAGAACATCAGTTCAGAGAATCTTACAAATAAATTTTTTATAGTCGTGTCCCTTTCTGTGGAAGAGAGGAAATGTGGACCTACCTCTCGCGACTCGTAAAGAGGAAAACAAAGTGCTAAGTAATAGAGAAACTCCGGTAAGCAAAGGATAGAATGAGCAAAAATAGAAGAGAAAGCCTGACAAAGCAAGGAACAGAGAGTCCAAAAATTCACACAATTCTTCGAAATTCGCAGAGATTCAGGCTGTTAAAGCTCCGAAGGACCATAACGCACATTGTGGGAAAAGCGCTGTCGTTTCGGCTTTGTATGGAACGAGGCATGAAATCCATTGGTGGTCTCCGACGTTGGTCGGTCGGCTGCACGCGGCGGTGGCGGCGACGACGTGGGTGGTCGCGAGTTTTCGTGATGGGAGGCCAACGTCCGACGTCGCCCATGGTGGTGGTCTACATGTTGCGCTCAGCTGTTATTCAGACTCTTTCCGATTGATCTCAGCGGTTTTTTCCCGGGGTGGCTCGGATCGCTCCTGCTCGGCTCGGTCCGGAAGGAGGATGCACTTTGTTCTTTGGCGCCGAAGGATTCATCAGCTGCATCTCAGCCGAACGAATTCGGGGGGATTTCGGAGCGATGCAGAGGTGCATGACAGTCAGAATGACGTCGAAGGGCGTCGGACAAAGCCAGCGAATCTACGACTTCAGAATGTCTTATGAGGTAATGCATACTTCTAAATTCCTAAGATGCCCCTAACGGGTCAGAGTTCTAATCTGTCTAGGTGATGAACTAAGTGGCGCTTCCAAAATGGCGGCGTTCTGATGGGAGATGATCAGCCCGTCCGACCTGGCCGGCCCGGCCTGATCGGCATGGTCTGAGGTCTTACCTTCGTTGTCGTGCATGGCGAGGAGCTCGCAACATGGAACACTGCTAGCGTGCGTTTTCGCCCCGTCGAAGCTCCGCCTCTGTTCCGACCACACACGACGAAAAAAGGAGCGGGCGATCGTCGGCGAACGACACCGAACGCCGACGTCGACGAGTCGCAACAAAGTGCATCGCTATCTCGCAACAATGACAATGTCGCTCGCGCGCGCGTCCTGAAGGACCACCCGTGCTACTCGCTTTGGGTAACCGTACCCACCTGGGGCTGCTGGTACTCTGAAGTGCTCCCCTTCAGAAAGGGTCAGCACAGCAGAACTCCTTCCCGACCACCCAAGTCGCCGTCGCTTCCGTGTTTTTCGCACACACTTATCTAAGCGGCCAATTTTTGCGGCGATTTTTGTTTGCCGAGTGCAGCCGGCGAAGTGCAATTGGAGGCGGAGGGTGTGCTGGCTGCAGCCTTGGCGCTAAGGACGACGCGCTTCCTTAGGTCCTTAGATCGTCGTCGTCGTCATCGTCGTCTACCCGGTGGCATCAAAAACCAATTCCGGTGCAGAGAGTGATTCTTACGAACAGCACTCTCTCTCACACACACGACATGTCGCTTTCGTCGTTCTGGTTTATGTTGCAGAGTGCAGCCACGGAACATATCGTTAGCGGGGACGAAGAGTGCGACGGAGAGTGAACGTCCGCGACGGAGGAACGGAGATGGAAACGCGAAGGCAGAGCTGCTGATGGTGAGACTCCGACGAGCAGACGACGGAAAAAACGGTCGGAAAAACGGAAAGGCCGACCGCCGACCGCCGCCGCCGCCTCGCTGCTGGCTGCTGGCTGCAGAGACCACCAACGAAGAAAACGCGCGTCGGTTGTTCAGATTGCGCCCAGCGGACGCGAAAAAGGGAACACAGGAGACGAGCACACGGAGTGCAGCAGAGAGAGGAGACAAATTGATGGAGATGCAGAAGAAAGGAGACGCTCAAACTAGCGCTGGCCAGTCAAAAACGGGTTCAGCAAAATCGCTCGACTTTCATTTTTTGGAAGTAATTTAATCGGAGAGGTTAATCGCATAACCTAAACGGATTACGGCCATTCGAACCAACACGCTACACTTCGAAAATGAATATGAAGAGCGATAGACGGAGACGTAAAACAAGCAAACAGCACTTATATACCGTTTTGAGTTTGAACTGGACAACTTTTATTTCAAAATGAACGCTTTTTAATTTGGAATCATCAAAGCAGATCATACTATTAGGCTCTCCGGAAATAAATGAGCGTTTTCAACTCGAATATTCAAATTCTCATAACTCAGCTTGGAGAGAACTTTATTAATCAAAGCAATAACCACTAGAATCAATAAATCTCTGCCAACGAGAGACAAGTTTAATAATCCGGTAGCTTAGAACTCCAGAGTTCTGGAGGCGATGAAAGCGTTGAAGGCATTTTTAGCGTCGTCTTTGTCTTTGAGGTATTTCTCCTTCAGGAAGTTGTCGAAATGCTTGAAAAAATGATAGTCGGTAGGAGAAAGATCTGGTGAATATGCTGGATGTAGCAGAGTTTCCTATCCCAATTCATCCAGTTTCTGGACAATTTTTGAAAGGAGCGGACGCGCGTTCTCATGCAGTAGGATTGTGCCTCTTCGCCTCTTCCAGAACCGATTATTTTTCAATCAACTTCTGCTGCATCACTGTAGTTTCGGCACAGTACTTCTCCGCTGTGATAGCCTATCTAGACTTCAAGGACTTGTAATGGACTATACCAGCCATTGTCCACCGCACGGCCACCATGGTCTTTTCTGGATGAAGACTCAGTTTCGGCATCTCTTTGGAACTCTCATTCTTCTCCAGCAATTGTGCAGACCGACGACGATTGTCTTAAAGGATCCATTTTTCGTCGCATGTCACGATCCTGTCCAAAAAAGGCTCTCTTAGTCCTGGTTTATAGTTGCGCCGCTAAGCGGGGCGGCACTGTAGTCGGAATAGATCTCGACCGGGCTGCGCGAAAAATCGATATCTATGGCCGCCATCACGCCGCGCCGCATGGCGGCACAAGTGTAAACCAGGCCTTAAATTGAGCAGCCTTAGCGAAGCATAGGTGTCGTGGTGCTCTAGCATCTGCCCGGTGGTCGTTCGTGAGGGATCCATTTATCCAATTCCTTTATTTCCGATCGCATTTAAGTGGCGATTGATAGTGCTGCCGACACCGTCGAAGTGCTGTGCTGGCTCTCTCACATTTTGACACCGATCCGCTTCCACCATGGCTTTGAGTTGCTCGTCGTTAAGGAGTGGTCGCGGCCTAAATTTACGGACTTTCATCTCCAGATCGAAACCTTCAAACCAGTGTCGAATTATGTGTTCTATAGCATAAACACCCCCAAATACAGCGTTGATGTTACGGACCGCTTCAGCTGTACTTCCAAGTTTGAACTCGAAGAAGAAAACTTGGCGAAAATTGCGTTCAGACATCCGAATCGGCAAAGCTTAAAGTTGGGAAATTTTTATTCTAAACAAAATTTGAAGACATGGTTAAATAGAGCATGTATTCAACTTGCCAATTGTATATAAATCGGCAAGGCATAGAACATACCTTATTGAAAAAATGTACTCTAAGAATAACAAATTCAAAACGCTTATTTATTTCCAGACAACCTAATACATATAGCATTTCCATGTCAAATTGAACACATTTCAATTCTCTAAAAAACCGTTGGTTCATTGAGCTCATTGGTATTAATTCGATTTTGTAAACTTGAAAAATTTGTGATTAGTTTGTAAATCTTCGTACTTTTCAAACCAAATTGGACACTCTTCTAGGCATTGTTGACGCCGCTGAAATTAAACTGAATGTTTTCCAGATTAAAACGAGCCTCTTCCGCATTTAAAAGAGTTAGAAGTTCAATACAACGTTTTCAAAAAATATTTAATTCTTTTATTGCCTAATAAATGAATAGGCTGTTTGAGATTTATGAACTTTTTATTTTTCAAGGAAGAATTGCAGTTTAATACTTATTTCATTCGGGATTACTGACGTCCCGTTTGATGAGCGATCGTATTCCTCTGCAATCTCAGTCAGTCTTTCTTTCGCCTATTCCCATCTTCTTTATTTTCTGTCTGCTTCATAGAAAACCTCTTTATTGAAGGTCTGAGAATAGGGGTCCTTTATTGGCTATCGGTAAAGCTTGTTTCCAGTACGCCTTTCCTTCTCTGAAAAATCTCTTTCCGGGCTGGGTTTAGCGGTGCTCATTGATTGTACGTTTCTTCAACAGGTAAAGATGGCACAGAGTACCAAGAGCAACAAAAGAGCCTCGAAATCTTTGGCAAAGTCCTGCAATAAGTCTCATGTGCTCGCTAACAACGTTGAGGGCTCTTCTGCCCATGATGACTTTGCCAGGATATCGGTGAGTGAGCTAATTAGTGAGGTTTCAATGAGAAATAAGGACCCAGTCATTAAAAAGATTATGTATGCACTAATTTCTAAATTGACCCAGGAAATGATTGAAAGCATCGAGAGGGAAAAAAGAAAAGCAGCATTGTTACTGAATGATTTCCCGAGGCAGCTGCGGACCTGTCTCCGTCAGCAAAACAGTGGGAACTCGAGGAAAAGGTAGTTTTTTTGTTTTGAACCTTGAATGCCGTCCCTTAGAGGTGCATCGCTTGGGCAAACAGGAGCGCGGTCGAACTTGCAAGGTGAGGGTGGTATTACCTTCAAAGTCTCATTGGGCGTTTGCTCTTTCAAATTCTTGGAGACTTCGAGAGTCCGCTGCTTTCAGCAAAGTTCGTCTTAGCCGCAGCATGACTTCCGAGGAACGTCAGCGGGAATACGAGGTGAGACCGAAGAGAAAGGAGCAAGCAGTAAATTACCGCACTTGTGTGGTATACCGTGGAGAGTTAAGACGGGACGATGGTCTTAGTAAACGGAGCGTTCCACGGAACGTCTGACTGGACCTCCAACAGTCATAAAATGCTTTCTTTTCAATGCCCATAGCCTGGTAAACAAACTACATCATCTTTGCTTTTTTTTGTCAAACTACGAGTCGGATTTGCAATTTGTAACAGAAACTTGGCTTTCTACCAAAGTATCTGATTCTGAAATCCTTGCTGATTTTCCTTACAAGCTTTTTCGTAATGACCGTAGAGACCGTAAAAGTGGCTGTATGTGTTGTCTGGCTAAAAATACGCTAAATTTAACTGCTGTTGACACCTCTTCCTGCCTAAACTCGGATATCCAATGTCCCAACATCTTCGATTCTACACATGTGGTTGATTTTAGAGTAGTTTTAGTTTACCGCCCACCTAACGTGAATACTTGCGATGAACAGCCATTTGATAGTCTTGGGCGACTTTAACTTGACATTGGTTAGGCTCTATGTTCTTAACCACCTAGTCAATGCCTGATAAAATTTGTGGATTTTTTTTGAGTGCTGTGGCTTGGTCCAACAAGTGAAGAAACCTATTCGGGGAACCTATTCAATTCTTGACATGCTTCTGACAACAACACCATTCCTTGACACTATTTCCGTTCTTACCCCTTTTGCATCAACTGACCATAATATAGTTGCTTTCAAAATTCTTATGCCTGTTCTAAATCAAAGAAATTTGCCTCTTCCAAATTTTGGTAAGCCGGACTATTCTGGTATAGAGGTGTACTTTCATTTCGTAAGTTGGTGGACAATTTTTCAACGATAAGAAAACATTGATGATTTATATCATTCTGCTTCCTGACGTTGTCGAGTGCGGTTGCCTTTAGCCGTGA
Organism: Heligmosomoides polygyrus polygyrus; assembly: GCA_947396885.1. Taxonomy (NCBI): domain Eukaryota; kingdom Metazoa; phylum Nematoda; class Chromadorea; order Rhabditida; family Heligmosomidae; genus Heligmosomoides; species Heligmosomoides polygyrus. The sequence goes on from OX377202.1 coordinate 19,800,939, forward strand.
GCTCTTTGTTCTGATCATTTTCATATACATTCCTTTCAGTTCCGGTCTATTTGAGGATTCACTTTTGGTTGCATCGTAAAGGAAATGGCTATAAATCGCAAAATCGAACCTAAACAGAATACGAAGCCTGATTTGCCCTCTGATTCCCAGTCGAAGACTGATTCTCAAGGACTTTCATGCCTTCGTCAGATGTCGCTGTCAGACATCCTTCAAGCAATTATGGCACGTAATCAGGATCCAATTATTAATGAGATGCTTCTAGTAGCATGTGAAAAGATATCTGTTGAACATTCTGAGGCCATCGAAGCTGAAAAGCGCTCACGTAGCATAGTTGTTTCTGGGGTAGAAGAGGCAGCTGACAATCTTTCCCCTTACGAACGTCAAGTTGATCTCGATGTTAAGGTTTGCAATCTCATGTGTGCTTTAAAAGTTGAGTGCAAGCCAATGGAGGTTTTTCGAATGGGAAAATCTGACTCCAACCGTCCGAGATTACTTAAGATTGTGCTACCTACTACCCAACACTGGCGACAAGCACTTGCAAACGCACGACTTTTGCATGGCGTAAATGGAATGGAGCACATATACATTAGGCGTAGCATGACAACAGAAGAGCGTAAACGTGATTATGAGCTGAGACAAATGGCTAAGGAAAGGAATGCTAACATAGGGCGGCGTGAGTGGGTAGTTTATCGCAGCGAACTCAAACATGTTTCGGAATTGCCTAACAGACAATCGGGAAACGTATGAGCTTGCACGGTAATTGGCCCCCTTTTTCTGTTGTCTCATGAATGCCCGTAGTCTCTCTAATAAACTACATCATTTTCATTCCTTTCTCTCAAATATTAAGCCCGCCGTAGTTTTTGTAACAGAAACCTGGTTATCTCCAAAAATCAAAGACTCCGAAGTGACTGCTGATTTTCCTTATACCATTTATCGATTCGATCGTCCAGCGAAGAGAGGGGGTGGAGTTTGTATGTTATTTTCTAGCAACCTTTGTGCACAAAAAATTGAATCAGTTTCTTGTTTAAGAGCTGATGTTTTGTGTGTTGATATGCTATGTGCAGCTACGTCAACTTTCACAAGATTTATACTTGTTTACCGCCCACCTAATTCACACAGCAGCGATGATGACTTTTTACTCGATGAACTCCGTGCTCTTTGCTCGTCTGTTGTGGATACTGTTTTACTTGGTGACTTCAACCTAAAGGTTAGCTGGCAAGATTGTCGACCGCTCGACTCTATCGCCTCCCGATATTTAAGCTTTTTTGATAGCTGCGGGCTAAAGCAACTCGTCAATCAACCGACACACGAAGGAAACACACTCGATACCATTCTTACCACCTCTGATAACATATCAAACATCGAGATTCTTCCTTCTCTAGCTAATTCTGACCATAGCGTTGTTGGTTTCAAAATAAGTGCCCCTCGTCTTTCCTCCACACTGTTACCACTGCCAGATTTTCTCCGCACTGATTTCCGTTCACTTAACGGATGTCTTGAAAGAGTTGACTGGCTCAGATTATTCGATGCGTATGAATCAACATCTGATCTCTACAGAAGGTTCTGTACTGTACTCTATGACTTGCTGGGAAAATTTGTACCATTTAAAATCAGACAGCCCTTCTCATTGAAACTTCCGCAGCACATACTTAATCTACTAGCACAGAAACAGAACATCTTTTCCAATTCTATTAACCCCATGCAACATCCATTATACAAAAAAAGTATGCTCCGATATTGACTACCATCTAAGAAGGTTTTTAGATTACAAAGAGCGACGTTTAGCATCTCGTCCATCCATGAAAAGCCTCCACCTATATATTAGAAAGAAAATTAAAGGTCACCAACAAGTTCCTGTCCTTATAGATAGAGATGGCTCAATGTGCATTTCCGATTCTTCCAAAGCAAGTGCTCTTGGAAATTTCTTTTCAAATGTGTTTTCAACTGAATCTCTTGAATCTAATGAACATCCTAAGCCTACCTTTCATTTAGTTACTGCCACATATAATCAAGAAAATCTATACATCCATCCTTCTGCTATCACTCGAATACTTAAGCATATGAAAATTTCCGTGACGGAACCTTATGATGGTATACCACCTATAGTATTCAAAAAATGCGCTCAGTCCATTTCTAAACCACTTGCATATATTTTCAATGTTTCGTTCATGTTAGGAGAAGTGCCGGGAATTTGGAAGGAGGCTCTGGTTACAGCCATACCGAAAGTTAATAACGCCAAACTAGTATCTGAATACCGGCCAATAAGTATCACACCGACACCTATCAAAATCATGGAAAAGATTATTAAAGAACGGCTCTTGTCATGGATCCACAAATTCCATCCGTTCCCTTCTGAGCAGCATGGCTTCCTAAGTGGAGCTTCCACTACAACAAATTTGGTGGACAGTTTGCAAGATTGGACATCAGCTCTGAGTAGTGGAAAATCGGTTGATGTGATTTTTATCGATCTAACTAAAGCATTTGACAAGGTGAACCACAACAAACTTATTCACAAGCTAAAGCTCCTAAAGATTCCGAATAATCTGTTGAAGTGGATTATTTCATACCTTTGCGATCGATACATGACGGTTAAGCTTGGTAAGGAATACTCTAAAAGACATCACTGCACTAGTGGCGTATCTCAAGGCGGAGTAATCTCACCTTTACTTTTTATTGTCTACATAATCGATCTACCTAAGGTGCTCGCGATTTCAACACATGTAAAAGTCCAGATATACGCTGACGATGTCAAAATCTATGGGGTTTATGATGAAGGGAACTGTGGTGAAGTACGTTCTGCTCTAAAAAAATGTATGCAACTTCTAAACGAATATTCAGTACAATGGGACCTCACAGTAAATCTGAACAAATGCTCTGTATTTCACACAGGAAAAGGGTCTTGTAATGAATACTGTATAAACGGAGTCATACTTACGAAATCTGAAATCGCCAAAGACCTGGGTGTTTTGATGGATACAAATCTAAGGTTTTCAGAGCATATCAACTACACTGTAAAAAAAGCTTATGCAGCGCTTTTTTCTCTTCTCCGTAATGTTCATGTTAAAGATCCAACACTACTCGTTCGTCTGTTCAAAACCTACGTTTTGCCACATCTTGATTACAACTCTCCAATATGGAATCCCTGCGCAAAAAAATACATTCTCCAACTTGAAAATGTCCAGAAAACATTTACAAAAATAGTTTTCCGCAGAATTAATAATCACTTTGGACATGTTAACATACCATGTTATTCTGACCGACTAAGAATACTAAACCTGCAAAATTTACAATGCAGAAGGGCAATTGCTGATCTCGTTTTTTGTTTTCGAGTACTTCGCAGAGAGACTCGTCTTAATCCCAATAAGTACTGGGTTTACAGACCATGTAGCGAGAGAATTGGTAGTTTCACCATTCACTGTAAACATCCAACAACTAAATGTCGTGGAAAAATCTTTAACTCACTATTTTGTCGAGTTGCCAGATGGTTCCAGCGCATTCCAGCAGAAATTTTTTGTTCCGAAAACAGCTACATCTTCAAAGCAAGGTTGGAAAAGCTCGATCTTTTGCAAATTCTAGGAAATAATAATGTCTAACGATGATGTCTTTGATTGCAGCCAACTTTCACTTTTATCCTTGCCATGGTTTGTCAGAGACAATCTGCCGGCCCCGCTCTTCATCTTGCAGTTCAGTCTTCAGGAAGATACCAGCAGTCCAATGAAGCAGTAGATTTTTAAGAATACAGTTCTCAATCATGTTTGTTAATTACAATGAGTGTTTTTCTAACCAACATAATAATGTATGCGAGTTCATTGTCTTATGGATGATATACATGTATGTATCAATGTAAAGGCGGCGTCAGCAAGAGTAGTCCCGGGTTGCATTTAATATTTTTTATACATTTTCTTTTTCTTGCTTTTGTTCAACTTAAACGAATCTTGTTCTCCGTACCGACGTCTTTCGTTCGTGCGTTTGAATGTGCGCAACTCCCTTCTATGCTACCGCCTGAGGTGCGTACCAGTTTAAAGAGGCCTTTGAGATACAGGGCCCGCCTTGGGGTCGTGTACGTAGAAGGTCGTAGACTTTGTGCATCTCATAATTCGCATGCAAGACGTCCTCGCGAAAAGAATTTCATCTACGCTTCATGCTCTTTTTATTGTTTTCAAGAGCCTTTGCAGGTTATTTTTTTCTTCCATTGTAAGAAACAATACGGACTACTCTTCTACAAACCTCTTTTTCCATTAACAATGAACCAGGCAATGAACTCACAACGATCTCAATTTATCCAATTTCAAACTGGAGTTCCCACATTCACCAATGGATTGAAAAACACTCAAACTGAACATATGTCATGTATGTGGTCTGACGTAATCTACAGTATTTGTTTTGTTTATTATTTATGGCACACATTTTGTGTAGTAAATAAATAAATAAATAAATATAAGAGATTATGTCGTGTTATCTACTCTGGTCTATCCAGATATGTACCGTTTGCTTTTAAAAAGTCCTATGTAAGGCGTTATCCGAAACGAATTTTCAATTTATTTGTTTTAAAGACACGTCTTTTCAATTTGCTACAAAATCCTCCCTCGGAAACTTGATATAAGAATGTGTGTCAAGAATTGGATCGTCACCTGAGAAGGTTTTTAGCCTACAAGGAAAGGCTTGCCTCCAGAACACACAACAAAAGGCGCTGTTTTCTTATATGCAGGCTAAGCTAAAAACTCATCCAGTGTTACCCGTATTTAGAGATGAAACTGGTGTTCTTTATACTGATGATGAGCAGAAAGCTGATGCACTCGCAACTTGCTGCACTTTTGCTTCGGTTTACACTTCAGATGCGGTAGAAACTAATCCTACAAGTTTGATGGAATACTCAGAACCTTTTGATAGAATGGAATCTGATAGTGTAAATAAGGTAATTATACAGCCAAGAGAAGTGTTAAGAGCATTGAAGTAAGTGAAATGTTCTACAACAGTACCATTCGCCGGCATTCCCCAAACCGTTTCTAAAAAATGTGCCCAATCATCGATGTTTTTCAACATTTCTTTGATTTAGAGTGAGATTCCCAAAATTTGGAAGGTGTCCATTATCACAGCATTTCCAAAGTGTCCGAGATCTGAACTTATCTCTTCCTTCCGACCGATAACTACAACTCCTAATTGAATTAAGGTTATAGAAAAAACATCCGAGATAAATTGGTGTCATATCTACCCAGAAACAGATGCATTCCTTTCGAACATTTGTGAAAACCGTTTGACAAGGTGTTTCATATGAAACTTTTGGAAGGCTCCATCAGCTGGGCATCAGGGAGTCTCCTCTAAAATGAACTCACTCTTATTTGAGTGGAAGGCATATGCGTGCTAGGATAGGAAATTCTTTCTCAAGCAGCTATGATTGTAAAAGTGAGTGCCCCAGGGAGGAGTATTATCCCCAATTCTGTTCCTCGCATATACTTCCGACCTTTCTACGAGTTTAGTTACAGGCTCTCGTGTGACGGTGCAAGTGCATACCGATGACATAAAGGTCTACGGAATCTACAATGATGACAATAAAGCTCAGGTCACTCATGCCTTGCCTTAGTCCGCCAATAAAATGATAGAGTGGGTTAATGCTTGGCAAATTCCTGCGAATCTTTCCAAAACGTCAGTCTTTCATATTGGCAGTTCAGACAATAAAGAGCACGGTTTCAATCATTGCACTTCACCTCTTTATCCGAGGTTTGATATCTTGGAGTTCATGTAGATGGTGGATTAACCTTTGAGAATCACATTGATACCATAGTTCGGAAAGCTTCTCCAGCTGTTTTTGATTTGTAGAAACACCGATGTGATGACAGCTCGGTACTAGTTAGCTTATACAAGACATATGTCATTCCGGTACTAGAGAATAGCTCTCAAGTCTCGGAGTCCTTATACAAAGAGATCTCGATTTAAAATTGAAAAGGTGCAGAGACTTTTTGCAAAAATTCCGGTTTATTGGTGTATGCGTACTTCCAGAGGTGCTCGTATTATTCCTTGTTATGAGGAAAGACTTAAGGTTTTCAATCTTAAAGGTCCTTTCTACAAACGAGTAGTTAGTGATCTAGTTTTCTGTTTTAAGGTTCTAAAAGGGGAATCAAAACTTAGACCGAGCAAATATTGGGTTTTCTTGCCAACGCTTGGTCACCGTAACTGCTACTGTTTCCACTAACCCAAATTGAAAAGGAAAAATCTCGAGAGAGTTTTTAATTCGCTTTTCTATCGCGGTGGTCGCTGGTTAGAAATGTCACCTCTAGGCCTGCTGAATGCTAAATACTCCTCTGATTTTCGTAAAAAAATTGAAGAAAATTGATTTGCTCCCAACTTTGCATTTGGATGGCATATCTTAGAGACAGAATTTTTTCCCCTACTAGTTCAGCGTTAGTGGGACTTCTTCGTGAAGGCCCTTTACGACCGATGTTACACTCTTCGTGTTGCACGAGCTATGAGGATCCATTGGGCACTCTGGCACACGACAGAGACGAACGGAGACGTTGCTGGTGCTCGCTGGAACAAGTCGGTGATCAAAGGGACGATAGGTAACAGGTGACAGGTGACTGGTTCAGCAGTTTTTTTTTACATGATAGATTGTTCTTATTCATTTTCTGCAGCATTACTATACTGTTTTGCCAGCTGTTATTTTCTGTTCTAGTCTAAATTGTTGAGTATACCTGTTTAATTGTTCGCTTGCTTCCTAAATTTTTCTTCGCTCACTTGGTTTGCTTCTGTTTACTGCCATTTTTAAAAGCTTTCATTCGCTTTTTCTTACGATTTCTCTTCTCAGCCGACATGTGGGCACTGATGGAGGCGGCGGACCTACGAAGATTGTATCCGGAGCCGTTCTCTCTTGCGATTTGCAGTGTTGGCGTGCCACTGCTCGTTTCCATCAAGTTGCCCACTCCCCAAACTTCTGGCTTTTGAATTTATGGCTTTTTGTGCCTCACTGTCTGTTTATTGTTATGTTCTTCCTTCTTTCTCAAAATTTGATCTCATCATTTATTAATGTGAAATATTGAGTAGTTTAGAAATTTAGTTTTGTTCCTAATCATTATACTGTCTACGCCGTGTCCATGTTAATTAACTCCCTATTATTGCGTACAGTTTAGTGCAAGTATAAATAAATAAATAAATAAATTTTAGCGCACAAAAAGAGTGCATTCTTTTAGCGTTTAAAGGAAGAGGTCGTGCAATGGACTCGTCTAGCTCGTTGCAATCTTAATTTGATTGATAATGTAAATGTAGCTCGCTTAGAACAGTGCCGTGATTCTGTTTGTTCTTCACCAACGTTTTTGTTCTACCGATTACAAGTGTGTAATTCCACGCAAACAGAAATAAAAACCGCGACTTCCTATATGAATGCATGGTTGTAGCGCAGCGCATCTTTTAGCACTATAAAATTGCCACCTGCTTCCACTTGAAAACAAACTTTAAACTTGGGCTGGCAAAATCAAAACTTTCAAGAAAGTCATGCTAAACTTTCGTTGAACAAAAAATTAATATTTCCTTTCTGAAGAGTTTCTAGTTCAGCCAAGAAGACACTCATTTTTTTGAAGACGTTAAATTTTATTTCAAAAGCGTGAAGCTTTTAAAGAACAGTGTCCAATTTGGCGTGAAAAGGGTATATAAGGCGATAAATCTGTCACATACTGAGTCGCAAGGAGGGCAAGCATGAGGTTACAACATCATGTGGTACTGCGGGGTACAGCAACCGGCTTTTGAACCCAACCATCGGGAAATTTTCGGAATTCGCAGCCGGTCACCATACTTTTGGAACACACTGAGGGGCTACGGATGAGGGATGCGCACAAAGTTATGTGCGTTAAATTTTTTCAACGAAATTTTTCAACAGAAAATCTTCATTAAATTTCGTCGTTTTGTAATGGTTAAATTTCGTTAAAAATGCATTTAGCTGCAAACCGTTATTTCAAGTGAAAAAAATCAAGGGAAACCTTATACGTTTCAACTTCAAGAGGTCAGCAGCAGCTGAAGTTCAAGGAATGTAACACTGCAATGTAAAATAGGCAATTCAACATCAACAAACGCAGAAAGATAAACAAACCTTCAGCAACAAGTTACCTACAGGGTGTGGAAGAAGAAAAGGTACGGAATTATCATTCAAGACGACCACCGATAAGGCATCTTTAAATGTGCGATCAGGCAAAACCCGGAGTTCCCCTCTTCCTAGTTCTGTATGTAACGTTTTGTTTGACTGTTCTACGAGAAGGAAAAACCTGAAACCTTTTTTTCGCCGGGACCGTGACACGACATCGTGTCACACGTTCCCACACTGCCGAAAAGGTGTGACATGTCGTCAAGGTGTTAAGGTTCAGTAAAAGTAGCTTTCCTAGCTTTTGTCATTAGCGTTTTTTAAAATCGCGTAAAATACGTCCTGCGGCCGAAATTTCTCTCACCCTGGTTAGTCCTGAATTTTCCAGGTGGTGAAGTATTCTGGGATAAGCAGCGCCAGGTGAGGAAAGGCATATCTTACGAGGAGGGTAGACCAGTATCTTTGTGGATCCGCTGGCGATGAGGTGCTTGGGAGAGCGGCGAAGAAATTTCTAGCTCTATGGTGCATTAAACGATAAGAATAAAAAAGGTGTTACTCAATTCTTTTCTGGATGCGTCATGCATTCTACATCTACGGGATGTCATGGAGGAAATTTGAATGCGTATTTGGTCACAAAATGACTTGTGGTGACCAGCGAATGGACAAGCCAGCGCTTTAACATTTCCGAACAAGTCTGGTACCAATTCTTCGACTTCGACTCCGGATGGATGGAAGGCTTGGTTGGCCTGTGCGCGAAATTCGAACCTTGTATCGACTGTACGCGACATCCGGCACTTCGTCTGACTGAGCTACACGCGCCCCAAAATGCATTATTTTCAAAAATTCAAAACAAATTCATGAAAGCATCAAAGTATTCTTGCTGATTTCAATAGTTTTTTTTCAGGAACAGTCCTAATCAGGTGAATGAGAACTGCAACATTAATGAAGGTTAAGGGTGAGCGTGATAAACTCACCCAGAAAAAAGTCCGCTAAAAATTCCATTAAATTTCTAAAAATTTCCGTTAAGTTGTTAGGCCAGTTTTCAACAAAAAACGCCGTTAATTCGTTAAATTCGCTGAATCGGTAAATGTGCACCCCTGATATGGATGAGGCCCGTGCAACGAGCGTTCGGATTCCAACCCGTGTCACGGCGTCAAGGAACGAGGATCAGGATTCAGGCTTGTCGAGGACGTCATGTGACGAGTCTCCATATTCGGAAGACATGTCAAAGACTTCGTGCAACAATTGTCCGGATTCAGAAAGCATGTCACTGACGTCATCTACATACTACCCTCATGACAAGGGGGAACGCGTCTTAAGTGGGAACACGCCTACGTGTATTTATGTGTTGTAGGGGAGGGGAGCTACTACTACCGGAATCAGTTCAATAAGTTTGCCACCAAAGAAAATATCGATCAATCGACCTATATTCAATCATTTTACCTATTTTAGTACAGATCAGACTACCTCGGGGTGGGAGTAGCACCATCCTGTATAAACAGTAAGTGAGAGAGCTTATGTGTGTATGTCTGTCGAAAGATGGAGGCATACACTGTTGGACTGTAAATCGCACGAATGCGAGGAAAGTGGGCAAGTTTAATAACAACATATTGGAAGGTCCTTCCCTACCATATCGTGGACAGTGGAAGGCAATTGCCTCTAGAGCAAAATGTAGTGCAAAATGTAATGATTTAACTAATCCAGCACGGCAGTAAATTCTTGAGGTTCTCCAAGAAAACGTTTTACGTTTTAGAATAAGGCAATTCAGAGCACTAGTTGAGCGGTGTGTATCTCCAAGAAGATTTCTTGTAGGTTTCTGTACGTTTAGACTTGCTGAATTGTAGTTGGAGTATGGTGCAACCTTTTTTGGCCCTATAAAATTTTCGCCTTTTTTTGTTCTGTAGAACCAACCTTTAACCACTATTTTCTCTCAAAAAATGAGAATTTTATAGAATTTCAAACAATGCATTCACTTATTGGGTAGGCGACATAAAACTTCAAAGAAGTCAGAATAAAATTTTTCTCGAACAAAAATTTATTAACTTTTTTAGAAAATGTTTAGTATAATTTATGAGAAGTTCATTTCGATTTGCAGGAGCTCGATTTAATTTCAAAAATTTCAAGGTAGCTTAGAAGTGTGTCCAATTTGACGTGAAGTGTTCAGTTTGAAAGATGTCCATTTCGACGTGAAAATCGTATATGTCATATCTCGGCCCACTTCTTTGTACTGTATTAAAGTAATAAAAGAATAAGGGAGAAAAAGAATGGAAGAACAGCTGCAGCCTAGGTGTTGTATGCTTAGGGTTTGGAAGGGAAGCCCCTAACCAGACGTTTGGCGAACCGCAGACCGCTGAACACCTGTTTTAGAAATGAAATGGTCATTCTGCCTGCTAAATCTCATGTATCTAATATCTAGAAAGAAAGACGTTGTCCATCCGAAAAAAATCTTTAATTTTTAAATAATATTCACCTTTACAGAGTGTCTTCAATAAAAATAAAGACGTTGTTTGAACATCCATAGAGTTCTTTTTGTTTGATCCTTAACAGTATTTTCAATTATCTCCTGACGTGCAGGAGATTGACGAGCTTGCAGGAGAGATTGCGCCTCGTACTCGTTCTCTACATTGTACTGTCTATTGGAGTGATAGTATAATAACCGTTTAATGCGCACAAATCCAAGCCAGCAAAACCTCTAAACCTATGTTTTTGAATTAATCCAATCAGAGTAGTTTAGTTGCATAACACCTAAACGGATTACGAGCAGTCAAAACAACAGCCTTTCTTCAATTTATTCGTTTTTATCGTGCAGCATAGATACACGCGTAAATCAAAACAGGATATAAAGAACTAGGAAAGGAAACGAGAAATAAGCAACGCTTACATACCATCTTCACCTTGAACTAGGCGTTTTATTTTACAGTACCGCCGCTAAACATTCAACCAAACGACGTTTGCGACGCAAAAACGCGTTTTTGCGTCGCAAACGTCGTTTGGTTGAATGTTTAGCGGCGGTACTGTAGCCTGAGCCGTTCTCGCCTCGGCATTCGTATTCTTTCTCTTGTTTCATAGCTTTGTGCATTTGATCTGCTTTCATTTTCATAACTCTAATCTTTTCTCATCATGCGGGCAGATTTTAAAGATATTAGGTTAGCAACTAAATTCGTGGAGTCTCAAGCATCTTAAATAAAAGTGTTTGTTAACAAATAACTAATGGCAATCCTTAATCGAGATAAGATCTGTTGGAACGCAGAACCGCTTTCCATTTATCAGATAGCTGACCCACAGCTGTAGAATTCTTGTGGTTTTAAGGGAAAAAATCCTTGGAGGTGCATTTTGACCTTGTCCACGTTGGTAAGTCGTCTTAAAGCCAAGGAGTTCTTCTGAGCTAAGGAGCAGCGAACGAAAGAAGTGGTAGTCACTTGGTGCATAGTCTGGGCCGTAAGAGGATGAGTTAGACTCTCCCATCCAAGGTCTTCGATTTTTTGAAGAGTTCAGTTCGCGACGTGTTATCTGGCTTTATCCTGCTGAACGATAGCACCTGAAGAGCTGTTCTGGCGGAGTTCAGCCTGCACGCGGTCAAGTTGAGAAGAGTAGGCTTCTGCGTCAATGCGGCAACCGCTTTTGATGAATTTCCGGAAGATAATACCTTTATAACACCACCAAACGGAGAGCATCACCTTCTTCTGGTGGGGGCCAGGCTTAGCCGTTAGTAGCGGCTTCCGTTTTGCACAAGCCACTGGTTAGAACGCTGACGATTGTTCAGTGGAATCTACTTTTCACCACTTCTTGCGAGTCGATGGAGAAATGGTTCCTGCTTGTGACGATCGAACAAATGTTTCGCGGCATCCACACGCTTATGCTCTTCCAATGGGGTGAAGTCGTGTGGCACCCATTTAGAGAAGCCAACGCTGTGCAGAACCTTCTCAATAGAGGTATGTGAGCACCTAAAGTCGGGTGCCAACATACAGGTTGTCAAGCTTGGATTTCCCTCGATGGCGCCAACTAAGCTCGACGATCAACTCAATCGGTCGTCCGGTGCGTCGCTTGACTTCAGATTCGACGTTGCCCTCACGGAGCCTCTTGAACCATTTGAGCACTGTCGATCCTTACACAACTTCACCTCCTGCAGCTGCACATATGTGTTGTCTGGCTTCAGTTGCTGAGTGGCCGAGCTGGTGCTCATGAAGAAGGCGTTCGCGAATAGTGACTATGTGTCCTTTCATTTCAGACTGAAATAATTCCCACTAAATCAGAATGGCAGGACTGCAAAAGTAGTTTCGGGAAGTGAAGACAAAATTGTTCACACAGTTGAAAGAGTCACAGAATTGACGCAAATAACCTGTTAATATCTGTTTGAAGAAGTGACCACAATTGAGTTCACGAATTTAGTTGCCAACCTCGTATCTAGAAGTATGTTCCTCTTTTTCATTGTCGACCAGCGTGAGGAGCGTAACACAAAGATTTGTATGAAGACATTGGTAAAACGAATCTTTTACATTTTTATTATTATGCAACAATGTTTACATATTCAATAAAATTCGAAAAATGAAATTAATACGAATAAAGTCCAAATAAAATAATTTGTAAAACCTCCCTTCATTTCTCCTAACTTTTACATCTCTTTGTGTTTTATATAAATGTCTAGGAGAGCACCCTAATTCTTCAGTGACGTTTTTTGGGCAAGCCTGTTTGCATGGTTCGTCATTGAAGAAGAAGAAATATATAGCGCTGATAAAGGG